>JBBPTA010000379.1:0-16018 GCA_038093915.1 Boletellus aff. emodensis
AGTGCCAGTGTCATGGGGGGTTTGACCCATGCTGAGGAGCTAAACTCCCTGGGAAGACTTGCCCTTAGGGTCTTACAATTTGCCCATAGGTCTTACAGTGAATGCACAGAATGCCATTCCCAACATTAATTGGGCTTCTTGGTTGGCAATCCTCACATCCTTGGCTTCCAAGTCAGCCTGGAGACTCTTTAAGGCTGTTGACTGCTTGACTGCAAGGTCCTGGGCAATGGCCTTGATTACATGATTCTGTGATCTAACGTCCTATTGCACACTTAGTATTGCACGATGACAATATTTGTAGCGCTTGCCTTAAGTTCACAATTAAGGTGATGCTTCATGTTGTAAGGAGTTGTCCTAATGGCTTCTGAATAGTCAACCTCTTTAACTAGAACCTTGTTGGCAGACTGAATGATTGTTTAGCTATGAATTGGGCAAATGGAATTACTTTACCGAAACCATAGCAATGTCTGATGGTTCATCATCATCGTCAACCATCCTCAAAGTCTTCCTACACTAAGTAACTGTCATTGAGACCATGAATTTACACACTAGGGAAGACTTACCGAGGCTCTGATGTCATTCCAAGGGTTGACATCTTCCTCCATAGGGGAAGTGTTGAAGCTACCTGGGATTGAGAAACCAGCTAGAATGCTGGGTGATGTCATAGTTTCTGGATGTATGTTGGCAGCAGCATCAGGATCTATGGGAAGATTGGAAAAATGTATCCACATGTGAAATTGTAATTGCTCACCCACTGTAGAAGTCAATGGTGAAAGGTGGCTGGGATGCTGGGGATGCTCCCAGGGATTTGAGGTCATATTTAAGATGGTATCTGCATTGTTAGCAGTGCCACAGTGGCTGGCGGTGAAGGTAAAGGCATGGTTTGGATGAGAAAATGTATCCTTTGGGAGCAGGCTCATCGGATGAGCGTCCTTGGAGGTTCCACGAGTCCTGGTGAGACCAAGTGCAGAAAAGATGTCCATAGTTGCATGACTGACAAGTTTTGTTACCTTTAAATTGGTGAGCTGTAATTGTGACCAGATCAGACAAGAGGAAATAAAGTTTGGGTATTACATACCATAATATGGGCAGCAATACAAGGTGCCCTATGGGTTGACATAGGGATAACAATGACTACATGTGAGATGGATATGGAACAATACAGGGGATGTACAGGGATTAGCACTGATACCAATGAGAGAACACAATACCATGCAACATAAAGGTCAGCAACATCAGAAAGCATGTTGGGAAAGGGTGCCACACAGTAAGTATAAGCACCTGAAAGTAACACAAACTCACTGAAAAATCATTCCAGGACCCAGGAAAGTCCCTGGAACAAGGACACTGCCACCATTTGTGTCAAGTAATGCCTTCCCTTCCTCCCCATTTCCCCACTATCTTCCCAATTGATAGTAGTAGTACCATCAATGAAATGTAGTGTTAACTTAGTGTTATGTTTACTATCAAAGTTTGGTCACTCGCCCAGCATAGTACACTGCATGAATCCTGAGGAAATGAAGTACAAGAAAACACGTTCATCATGGATGCTCACTGTGCCTGTGGGTTGGTGCCGGATCTGAGGAATGATGACTGTATCTGAGAGTGTGCATGTCTTTACCTACACTGTGTTACAGTTATGCTTGCACTCTCAGCGCATTTTAGGTAGGTTACCTTATTTAGCATGTCAGCCACAATGTGGCTGGATGTTTGCATTTGTTTCACTCGCTTCGTACTTAATGTCCGAGTTCACTGTCGTCTTCCTTATTTTCTGACAGTGGACTCCAGGTATGTACTGTAGCTTCGCTCCAATGCCATACTTTCTGACAGTGGACTCCAGCTGCGAAGTTCCAGCTGTTAACAGGTTATGAGCCCTGCGCTCTAGTCGCGTCATTTCCACTTTCGTCACTGCACGAAAATTTTCAACCACCTGTTCTGCCCCACTTCTCGCTCTCGTCCTTCTCAACCTACCCTCATCCATCCACCACCATGTCCTCGGAGCCTCAATCCCACTCCACTCGCATCCAGCCTCTCACAGGCTCGAACTATGTCACCTGGAGTGAGGAGATGAAGGCCTTGCTTCGCTCTAAAGGTCTCTGGCGACTCGTCGACGGAAAAGAGGTCCGTCCACCTACTCCAGGAGTGGAGCAGACTGCTTGGGATGTCAAGCAGGACAAGGCAGCTGGCGAGCTCATGTTGAACATCTCTCCCGACCAGCGAGTCCACATCTGGGCCGACCAGGACGACCCTACTGCTGCCTGGGCAGCCCTGAAAAAAGTTTTCGTCCAGCAAAAAGCTAGCAGCCGGTTCGTCGCCTACAATGAGTTCTTCAGTATCCGGAAGCGGCCTGAGGAGTCCCTGCCTGCACTGGCAGCCCGTGTCAAGGAGTCTATGCTGAGAATCCAGGATCTGCGCAGCCCGTCCTTCGATATGAAGACTCTCGATGCAGAATTGACCTGCATGGCCATGATCCGTGCCCTGGGCCCCGAGTTTTCCCATTTCGTCTCCTCCCTCGCCCTCCTCACTGACCTTGACAAAGACAAGGTCAAGTCCGCCTTTCAGACCGAGCAACTCAACCGTCGCCCTCGCCCGGAAGCCACTGCCTCCACCACTCCTCACTCTGCACTTTCCGTGTCCCCATCATCCTGTGCATGCCCTGCAAATGCACCATGTGTGTTCTGCGAGAAGCCGGGGCACTGCCAATGCAAGTGCTACTCCCTCCAGCGCGCAAAGAGGTACTATAAGGCGAACAGGAACAAGGAGAAGAAGGGGGACCAGGCTCCACCTCAGGCAGGCAATGCAGAGGTCATCGAGTGAGCAGGAAATGCAAGTCTTCATTCCAGTGACCCCACTGATCACTTCTCTCCACTCCAACTCGATGCTGACTACGACTGGAATGCAGACTCGGGCGCCACTTCTCATATGACGCCCCATCGTCATTGGCTACGCAACTACACCCCGAAGCGCGTCCCAATCAAGCTCGCTGACAATACCATCGTCTATTCGGCTGGAGTGGGGTCTGTGGTGTTTCGTGTCAAACAGCTGGATGTACTCAGCTGGAGTCGACTGTCAAAGACTAGTATTTCGATAGAGTATAGCTATGCGTACCTGGAGTCAACTGTCAAAGACTAAAGAGAGCGAGACAGACGACTCCGACACTAAGTACAAAGTGAGTAAACACACATCAACAATCAGCCACAAGGTGGCTGACAATCTAAATATGGCGAATGCCTGAAGTGTGCTGAGGGCGCAATCAGAACTCCAACATTTCAGCCAGTGATTGATGGAAAGAGTGTGCGAGCAGTCGAGTTTACGAATGTGCTGCATGTCCCCGATCTGCGCAACAACCTCCTAGCTGTGCTATACCTCACCCGCCATGCTTCGTTTGTTGTCCATATCAATGCGACACATATGTCCTTCTCTCACGAGCCCAGCAAGCCACTGTTTGTGGCTACCATCAATGGAAGCAATGCCGCATTCTTGGATGGCACGACTGAGCCAGCGACCGAGTATGCACACGCAGCGACAACAGCTCCACTCGATCTGTCACTCTGGCATCGAAGGTTTGCCCACCATCATCTGGCTGACATCAAGGCACTATCTGAGCGCAATATGGTGACTGGGTTGAAGCTGGAGAGCAAAGTCGCGCCTGATCCCATTTGCGAACCATGCCTCGCTGGCAAGATGCATGCCAACCCATTCCCATCCTCTCACACTCGCGCCTCTCGTCCGCTCGAGCTCGTACACTCCGACGTACACCAGGTGCCATATGCGTCCTTCTCCGGGTATCGCTATTGGGTCACTTTCATCGACGATTACTCGCGGTATCGCTTCGTCCTGCCAATTCGTGCGAAATCGGAGGTCTTTGAGGCCTTTAAGCAATTCAAGGCATTTGCTGAGAACCAGACCGAGCGCCGGATAAAGACCCTGCGGGATGACAAGGGCGGAGAGTACATGAGCAATGCGATGCTCAACTTCACAAACGAATGTGGCATCAAGTGCCAGCACACAGTCCGTGCGCGCCCTCAGCAGAATGGCGTTGCAGAGCATGCTAATTGTGTCCTATCTGAGCGAATCACCACCATGCTACACGAGTCCCGTTTGGCTATGGCTTTTTGGGGCAAAGCACTGGCAGCTCTTGTCCATGTGTGGAATCGATGTCCAACAGCTGCTGTCAAGGATGTGACCCCTTTCGAGATGTGGCACGGACGCAAACCTGATGTCTCACACTTCTGTGTGTGGGGGTCCACAGCCTACGTGCATATCCAGAAGGACAAGCGCAATGTGCTGCGCCCGCACTATGTGAAGTGTGTATTTGTTGGCTATCCAGAGGGCTATAAGGGATGGAAGTTTTATGATCCTACCACAAAGCGCACAGTGATTTTCGAACGTGCTGACTTTGACGAACGAGTTACATCCTCGCCCTCGACACCAGCTGCCCCTGCTGATCCTACATGCGCCGCCTTGCTCCCGAATGTTCACCCTTCCACCCCGTACAACGACAATGACACAGAGGACCCTGGAGTTCTCCATCCTGGGGGGGTGCCTGGTCATGATAACCCTGATGAGGAGCAGGATGTCGACTCCAACACACCCATAGCTGCTCCGAACCCATTGCCAGACGCCCCTGTCACTCCACCTCCACCTGCACTCGAGCCTGAGCCCGAGCCTGCACCTAGCCCCGTTGGCATTGGAGCTCGTCTGCCTCGCAGAAATCGTCAGCGACCCCGGGAATGGTGGAAGCTGAGCCCTGCTCAGATAGATCCGGACTCCGAATCTGACAGTGATGACGAGGAGGAAGCGGACACTGCGCAGTGTTTCGCTGCTAGCTCTCCACACCCGAGATCGCTGAAAGAAGCCATGAAGCGGGAAGATGCGTCGGAATGGAGACAGGCCGCCCTCGACGAGCTCACAGCTCACCAGATGAACGGCACATGGAAGCTCGTACCACGACCACAGGGTTGCCCAGTGATAGGCTCAAAGTGGGTGGCGCTGACGGCTCCTTCGAGAGGTACAAGGGCCGATTGGTCGCACAGGGATTCTCCCAGCGACCTGGATTCGAATATCTCAAGGTATTCGCCCCCACAGTGCACCTTCCCACTCTCCGAGTCATCCTTGCTCTCGCCGCCATTAAAGACCTCCACCTCTGGTCTGTCGACGTCTCCAATGCATATTTGAATGGTGAGATGGACTGCGACGTATACATGGAGCAGCTGGACGGATTCGCAGAGGGAGACGCGAAGGAGACCGTCTGCTTGTTGCAGAAAGCACTGTATGGTACGAAACAGGGTGGAAACCGCTGGAATCGCAAGATGCACACCACCCTCGAATCCCTCGGCTTCACTCAGACATACTCGGATGCAGCTGTCTACATATACACACGAGGTGATGTCCGCATCATCCTGCCTGTCTTTGTCGACGATATGACATATGCATCGAACTCTCTGGATGCGATCAAGCAGGCCATCGTCGATCTGGGCAAGCATTTCAAGCTGCACGACTTGGGTCCCACCTCGGAGATACTGGGTATCAAGATCGATCGCGATCACTCCAAGCGCTCATTGACGATCTCACAGCGTCAGTACTGCATTGACATGCTTTCACGCTTCGCAATGGCGGACAGCAAGCCTGTCTCCACCCCAATGGACCCCGGCCTTTGTCTCTCGCGTGACCAGAGTCCTAGGAATGTCAAGGAGCGCACATTCATGCGTTCAGTCGACTATGGAGGTGCAATCGGCTCACTACAATATCTCTCATGCACCACTCGCCCTGACATCGCATTCGCAGTCGGACAGCTAGCATCGTTCACGTCCGACCCAGGTGTCACTCACTGGAATGCCATCAAGCATCTGTTCCGATACATCAAGGGCACCATGAGCTTCGGTATCACCTATTCTCCAGATTCGGCCACCTCGGAACTGTTCTCCACCTATACAGATGCGAACCATGGCGGATGCAAAGACTCTGGACGGTCTACGAGCGCATTCGTGGTCAAGATTGGGACTGGCATCGTATCGTGGATGTCAAAGCGCCAGCCTATCGTCACTCTATCTACCATGGAAGCGGAGTATGTCGCTGCATGCGAGGCTGGCAAGGAGATCGTCTGGATGCGCAAGCTGCTGCAGGAGTTAGGGTTTGAGGCACAAGGTCTGTCCACACTGCACATGGACAACCAGTCGGCGATCCAGGTGGCAAAGCACCCGGAGCATCATGGGCGGATGAAGCATCTCGATCTCCGGTGGTACTGGTTGCGAGATGTAGTTGATAAAGGCATTATTTCTCCCCATTTCGTCCCTACTGCACAAATGCCTGCTGACCTTCTGACAAAGGCATTACCTAGGCTCAAGGTCGAGCAATTTTGTTCTATTCTCGGACTTAGAAGCATTCTTCACACTTAGCTTTCATTTCACAGAGATGCACAATCAGGGGGGAGTGTTGCAGTTATGCTTGCGCTCTCAGCGCATTTTAAGTAGTTTACCTTATTTAGGATGTCAGCCACAATGTGGCTGAATGTTTGCATTTGTTTCGCTCGCTTCGTACTTAATGTCCGAGTTCACTGTCGTCTTCCTTACTTTCTCACAGTGGACTCCAGGTATGTACTGTAGCTTCACTCCAATACATACTTTCTCACAGTGGACTCCAGCTGCGAAGTTCCAGCTGTTAACACCTACAGATGCATGAAAGCAGTGGCTTCCATATGATCATTGCAGCATCATCTAGTAATGATGGTGACCCCAAGATATCTGTATGGAAAAGGGACATGGGATCATCTGAAGGGAGCATCGGCAAATGGAATCTTGCAACCATGACCTGGAAAATGCTTCAAATACTGAAGCAGATATTAAGCATTGTGATCATCCTTACATTTGCAATCCAAGTGGTGGTCAGTTTTCATTTCGTTGTTTGCCACAATGTTTAATACTATGTCAGAATCCCGAGGCATACAAAGTGAATTTGTCCTATATGACTTCGTGGTTGAGGGAAGTTCTATGTAAATGAGCAGAACAGCAACAAGTAGTTGGCAAAGCAAAATTGGACTTGCATACCATCAATACAAGGGAAATGAGCGATGCGGCAAAGGATGTGTCAATAGGGGTCATGCAGGCACTAATTCTGAGAGATGGATTAATTGTCAACAGGAGAACAAAGGGGAGTGGGGGAGACATACCTGAGGTAGTCTACCTGTGAATTACCTACTTGTGAATTACCCCCATACTGAATGGGGTGATGGAGGTATAATAATGTTTGGTCCTGATTGTAAGTCGGTGGTGGACACTTGTTAAGTGCAAGGACATGCACCTGAACTTGTTTATCATAATCGGGAACTTACTTACGTCACATCCATTATTCAACTGTTCAACAGGTCATTTCATCTGACCTTCCAAAAGACAACTGGTTTCCTCCCTTGTGTGATTCTGATGGTGCCTCAATGTAGCTCTGGTGACGTAAATACAATAGCTTAAATTGATATCACTGTTGAACAGCTGGATTCGCTCAGCTGGAGTCCACTGTCAGAAAGTAAGGAAGACGACAGTGAACTCCGACATTAAGTACGATGCGAGTGAAACAAATGCAAACATTCAGCCACATTGTGGCTGACATGCTAAATAAGGTAACCTACCTAAAATGCGCTGAGAGCGCAAGCATAACTACAACACTCCCCCCTGATTGCGCATCTCTGTGAAATGGGAGCTAACCTGCAAGTGTTGGTCAGGAAATATAGACACGATTCTAGAAGCGAAGCTAACCTCCCAACCACTGTTCTCATTGACTAGTGAGACTTCAGCCTTCAGGAAGTCCAAGGATTTGACAATACCAATGTGGGTATGATACAGTCCTCGCTCAATCTTCAGGATATCGCCAATGGTGATGTCAAAACCTCTCTCCTTGGAGAAGGAGAGGGTAGGTGGGGGTCTGATCATCATCTGGTCTTCATGCAGGAGAAGGTAGAGGGGTTCCTTGCCCTTGCAGGGTATCCAAACCCAATACCAACCTGGGGCTTCAAGATTGTCTATCTCCCTCTTCGACCTACAAAGATCCCCTGTCTTGACGACCACCAAATCACCTTGTACTGTTCCTGCAAAGGTAGGAACATTGAAATTTGCCAAACCATTGTCAAGGCCTGAATGGTGAGATGCTGCTGACCAAACGTGCGGCATGACATCCAACTCCAGGAAACTCGAACAGATTACAACCTGAGCCAGCTACCATTACTGCTAGCTGAAGAAAGAGATGGAGGTATTACTTACAACTTCTTTGTTGTCCAGAAGGGCCGTAATCCAGATTTCGGATGGAGTGAGTACCATGGCAGTGGACCTGCGATGATATCCAGCCAGGATATTTACCGAGTCACCTTTTTTGAAGGTGTGATGGATGCTGAGAAGGGGTATGGTGGTTATTGGGAGGTCAGGATCACAAGGTTTCACCGTAACCTCTCCCTGATCCAGGCTGATTGAGAGAACTGTGGCCCTCTGCTCGATGAGAGGACCATCCTTACAGCACACGAGATCACCCTCTCACCAAAAATGTGTGGAGAAGGCAGTGTACATTTGTTCAATGAGAGGCAAATTAATTCTAGCCTCTGCATGCAGGGCAATCCGATCAGGGTGAGGGGCATTGACAATTTGAGAGCAGATCATTTAAAAACATGCCTAATGAGACCCCAGTGATAATACTCCGAGCTGCAAAGGACAATATCTTCAGTGGCATCGATGATTTGTATGATGTGACCAGCATTGTGGGTGGTGGTCCTGTCAAAAAGCTGCTGTTCCTTTTTTTTCAGTAGTTGGATGTCTCAAATTTCCCCATGGCCATCATACGGTTGTCAATGAGGTGCCAACAACACGTCCACCATATAAACAGGCTCTAGGGTTGCGCCCTCTTTTCCTTCTGGAGTGTGTTCTCCAATGGAGACAACATAACCAATATCAACCCTGTATGCACCCTGTAATATACATACCCAGGAGTGTAGGTGAATGCCTGACTTGAAATCCTCCAGGACAAGGTGATGCAGATTGTCGGGAGCACACACAAGGCTCTGAATCATGTGTTGAAGATATTTTATCTTATCTTATCATTGGAGATCATCTTATCTTATCATTCATCTTATCATTTACTGATGATCTCTATGACACATGATCTATGACATATGCTACACATCAACAGGTGAAACACCTTCTTTGATTCTGTGTTTCACCTTATTGTTCCATCATTATGGAACTTCCTTGACACATGTTTCACATGTGTTTCACCTACTGTTTCAGATGCTTCCATCCGTTTCACTGTAGTGATTCATATTTAAGTCTGAGCTTGAACCTTGTAGCCAGACACTATTTAGTCTGGGCCCTCTGGCCCATATTGAATAACAGTTCTTCTACCTGTTCCAGTCCAAGGAGTACACCTGAGTGCTCTTCCCTCATCCCTTCACTCAGAGCTCTCTATCCCCTTACTCTCTACCATCACAATACCCTTGTGACTGTATTACTTGTGACTTCCTCCTTGGTCTACCAACAGACCTAGGACAGTTAACACTCTGGTTGCAGTTCTTATCTCCAACTAAGAAGTGAGTCTCAGCACTTCATTCCACACTCCCTTGCTGCACCTCAGTCTGCGCACCCTTTGGAGTGGCCTGTAACCTTCAAAATCATGGATCTATGGGATGGTGTGCACTTGTGACAAACATCAACAGGACTAGCTGCCTTGATGTATAGCTTTGTCAGATTGTTGGGGACAGACCAACAGCCTAGTCCACATCTTTTAAAATGTCCATGGCAGTATTTCATACCCATCTCTGGAAGATAACTGAATTATATGTAAGGAAGACACTAGAAACATGACATACCAGTCAGAAATTCCATGATGAATAGCTGAGTCTTGTCAGCTGGAGCAGATGGTAGGTGGCATGGTTGGAGTGGTGGAGAAGTGATGACCGGGATGGAAGCATCTGGCTGCCTGTAGCATTCAATCAAACTTTCCAACCAGTGTGCAAAAGCCACTTGTCTGCCAGGAAGGACCTGCACAACATGAGGTCTAGGGTCCGCTTGGACAACAAAACTTGTGCCTGCATCCTTGTGTTGAGAATCCTCCTCTTTGATTGTGGCAGTATCAAGAAACCTTGATACTAATGTTCTGTGACGTTTGACAGGACCTGGATGTTGATGTTGGGAACCGTGAGAGTGAATGTGTGATGATTTTGGGAGGGGGAACCATGGATGCCTGGGACTGAAGCGTGAGGGAGTGTGAACAGGTTGGCAGCTTAGACGTTGTGAACAGACATTCACCTTGTGACAGAGAGGCAGGAAGGGCCTCAGACTTGTCAATGGATGGGCAAGCCGATGACGAGCCAGAAATAGGCTCTCAATCTGAATTCAAATGAATGTAATGTATGCATTCTTGACCGAATGCTTACCAGACACACCAAAGGCTGCCATAGCAGCTTTAACCACCTGCCTGGTGTCACTCCCCTCTTCCCAAGCAGTGAAGATGGCATTAAACATCGGTGTCCACTTGGGTGGCAGGAAGGTGTCACCAAAAGCTACTGTAAGACTGTCAGTCAATGACAGGAAATCAATATTTTCTGTGGTCCAATCCAATACTAATTTCCATGCATCAATCAATTGACACAATAATCCAGGGGGATCTACAAATAGTGTTCAGCGAAGTACCTGCTAATAGTTCAAAACTCATGCATTGAGGGCAAGGGAAGGACCACAGGCTCATCATCAGGAGGAGCTGAAGATGAACCAGCTACAGACGATTGATCTGGGTGCTTGGATGAGTTGTGACAAGGTGATGGACTGAGCAGGACATGAGGGATGGATGAATCGGGGAGAGCCGACACAATCGCTTCAAAACCTTGAAGCCCACAGTCTGTGACAATGTCTACAACACCCCACCACTCGGATTCGTTGTATTCCAAATGTCCTGCCAACGCTAATTCCACCACCTGAAAGAAGCACATTGATGTAATGTGCTTTTCGGCGAGTTGCTTGAGACATTCAAGTGTGCTGTCAACGAACATTGCAAGTGAGATAGTGAATTCAGACATGGCAGTTGCTTGCAGGATGAAACTGTGGTATGAAGGTTGCTTCAAAAGTATAATAAAACACACGGGGACAATTGTAAAATTGATACCTGTGTAGTGGAGTGTGTAATTATGTGTTTTTCAAAGCTGAAACAATGAATAAGTGAGTGCTGCAGCTAGTAATTGTGTACTCCATGTGGAAACTGACTGCATTGAACCATACACTTGTCTTTTCTGTGTAATTATATGTTAAATACTTATAATTGATTTACATTAGGAGTATTAAGGTGCTACACTACATTATTAATTGATGGATACTAAGAGAATCTAATGAGGAGGGTGGGGAAATGGGGAGGAAGGGAAGGCATTACTCAACACAAATGGTGGGTACTTATTGTTACGAAAATGCAACCAGAGCTGGGATCGAACCAGCAAACTCCTAGTTGTATACCAGGTGCTCTAACCACTGAGCTATATGGTCAGGGTACCAGTGCCAGTGTCATGGGGGGTTTGACCCATGCTGAGGAGCTAAACTCCCTGGGAAGACTTGCCCTTAGGGTCTTACAATTTGCCCATAGGTCTTACAGTGAATGCACAGAATGCCATTCCCAACACTTATTGTGAATCAAACTCAGCCAGGTGATGCCATGTAATCAGGTGTGTGGTTATTGTGTCCATTGTCAGTCAGAGATGTGGTGTGGTCATGTGTGTCCCTAACTCCAACTGACAATGGACTCAATAGCCACATTACTTGGTACCATCTGATTCACAATAAGTAGACAGTAGCCATATGTGATTACCTGGCATTGCCCAGCTGAGTTTGGCCCACAATAAGTACCCACATGACTACCTCCAACTGACAATGGATACATGTGATCACACAGCATCAGCCAGCTGAGTTCAATTCACAATAAGTACCTGCTGTTCATGCTGGATAACACTTTCCCTTCTTCCCACTACCTCACCTTTCACCTTCCATCCATGTAGTAGTGGTTGTACCAATATGTAACTTAATAGCAATGTGTACTTCGTGCAAAACTGTCAAAATGCGACCTATTGTACACATGTGCAAGTAGTAAACAAGTAGGAGAATATCTTTGGAGAAAGTGCTATGCTCATCTCACCAGCAGCATTGTGCACGCAGGCTCGTGTGCCAGTACCTTGTCAACATCAAGCGGCAGGCCCTGTTGAAAATGGAGCATCAGCTTCATATGAAATTGGGTTGATACACACTGTTGAGCAGACTGTCGGAAGATGATGCATCTGTGAAGAGGGCAGAATCACTAAGGTTGGTGTCGTAGTCTGGATGAAATGCATATAACCACTAACAACTGTATCATGTAGGCAAGTTCCCCATTGGGGATACGATGCTCAGTGCAGAGTTTCGGCATTGTTGTATTTGCCACCATTGAACCCAGTATGGTTATTGTATAAATTATATGCCGTTAGTGACCTTATACCCAGATCAGACATCAACTCTTGGTCAGCTCTATACTTAGCCATTTAAACATGGTGCATAATACATTTTTTGTATAGTAAACATATGTTGTAACTCACATCCCTTATACCTAGACCATGATTCTTGTATTTTGGATACTAAACCTCTGTCGCTACATTCCCCCCTACATAAGAGGCAGACAAGTCGCCTCTTTCAAGATACTACTCCATCAATCTTATGCCTTCATGGAACAGACATTACCAATGTGTTTGCTCCTCATGTTGCAAGGTAGACAACGAGGGGGTGCCCCATGTACTAGAAGGCAAGCCCCAGCCACACAAATTCAAGCAGATTCACCTTCACAATGCTTCATGAGTTGGGGGGGTGGTTATTCATCCAACATCCAATGTTCATAGAGCAACAGCCCTCGATCTGGCTCGTCAATCCATCCAAAATTCATCCAATCCCCTGTATACCTCATCCCAGTCTGAAATTGACACACTCTCTGCTGCCCTTTTCACTTCTACCATCTGTGACAATGGTCTCAACCTAGATTCACAGTCGAGCAAGCTGTGGATCTCTCATGATGAACACCAAAGCAAAGTGTCCCCTTGGGATCACAATCAAATCTGGCTGCCAGATATTGGTGCATTGACCAGTGCCATTGGCCATATTTCTTTGGGTAACAGGCATGTACTTGTGTTGTCTCTAGCACTGATTTCTTGGCGTCTCATTATCACAATTGTAACAATTCTAGTGAGAACATTCAGGGGAATCACTACCCCAGTGTTGCTCAGAAAGTGTCCCATGGATTAGAGTGGCCATCAGGTCCCATGAACCCCAATTCATCTTGTGAGACCCAGGCCTCTGGTGACACGATTTGATATGATAGCTGTATGTGTCTTGCTCTGAAGATCAGAAATCACACTAACTCAGTTACTGTCATATCCTGCATTCCCACTCTGGTCCTCCAGACCACCTCCAGTCAGAACTCTGGTGTGATCTCACCACAGACACTTCGTAGATATCAGACCTATCTCTGTTTCCTTTTATGTACATCCTTGTTCCATTTATGGTAACTCTGATTCCTCTTTCTCCTTTCGTCCTAGTTCTGCTCATAGATTTCCTCTGTGGCTGTGTCTCCTATGTGCACACAGCTCCACAGTTCCTTTGATTACTCCTCCGCTTACTGATCTTACTTACCAATCTCCATTAGTAATCCAACTCCAGACTTCGTATATAAACTCTATACCCTCCATTTGTAACTCTCAGTTCATATATCGAATATAGTCACTTCTCTCTTCTCACTCCTCAGATTCTGTTCCGATAGTCATCTCCATCTGTTATGAAAATGCGACCAGAGCTGGGATTGAACCAGCGACCTCCTAGTTGTATACCAGGTGCTCTAACCACTGAGCTATATGGTCAGGGTACCAGTGCCAGTGTCATGGGGGGTTTGACCCATGCTGAGGAGCTAAACTCCCTGGGAAGACTTGCCCTTAGGGTCTTACAATTTGCCCATAGGTCTTACAGTGAATGCACAGAATGCCATTCCCAACACCATCCTCTGAAATAATAGGACATACTTCACACAAGGGCACAGCATACCACCTGCATTGCTGAAGCCAAAGTCCATCCACCTCCAATGACTCCACCCCTTCATCCAGTCTCCCTTCACATCTCCAACTGACCAGAGCAGAGTGGAGAAGAACCAGACTTGACAGTTACTCAGCTCACCATTTTGATCAACCTATTGATCATTGTGATGAGATCACTCAAGTATCTATTTTTGTTGGTGTTGTCAGTGTTGTCCTCTTTGGGATTGGTTGTGATAGTGGTGACTTCTTGCTTGGCACTGTGTCCCTCATCCTCAGCTTAGCATTCAACTTGGTCTACCCAAAACCTACTGCTCTTCACAACCATACTTGTGCACAGTATGCCCAAGACTATGAAAACTGCATTATCTCGATTCAACCTTGAAGGTCACACCACCATGTATGCAGTCTGTCCCTCATGCAGTTACCTCCACAAACTGTCTTTATTATCGGGTTCCACTTTGTATCCTCTTCACTGCATGAATAGAGCTCATCCAGAAGACGACATTTGTAACACCATTCTCATCAGCGACTTGCAAGTATGCAAAACCCCTTTCAAAACCTTTGTCTATCACCACTTCCATGATTACTTGGCTGGTTTGCTAGCAAGACCAGAATTAGAAACCCTCATAGACAAATCATGTGACAATCTCACAAAAGCTTCAATGAAGCCACTGCCGCCTGCCACCAAGGATGTATGGGACACTCAGTTCCTGCATACATTCGTCAGTCCCTGTGGAGAGAAATTGTTTGTATATCACGGAGATGAAGGTCACTATGTGTTCACTATGAATGTTGATTTTTTCAATGTTCAGGGAAACCACCAGTACAATGCAACAACATTGTATGGAATCATCTCTTGTGTATGCCTCAACTCACCATTGGACATCCAATACAAATCAGAAAATATGTACCTGGCGGACATCATCCCTGGCCCTCAAGAGCCCTCTGTGTTGAACTTATACTTTAACATTTATGCTACTCAGTTGCTATTCTTAGCATGATGGCTAGACCATTCTATTCTTATCCAAGGTCTAGACCTATGACATCACCATGATGTCATCATGATGTCACTATGACATCATGTTTCTATCAACCAAGAGCCTGTCAAATGTGATGGATGCTCACAGTGTACACTTCAGACGAGGAGGCATATAGGGAAGCTCACATGCACCACCATTTTGAATGACACACAGTCATGTGATGTAATTAATAGCTCATGTGATCAGTCATGGATGTATAAAGATCCACCTTCACTATGAGCAAACAACCAGCAGAAGAAGACACGGAAGGGACAAGCAACCAGGTGTGTTTACATCTCAACATCTATGTTCACACTCTCACATAATTTCATCAAAGGAGAAGAAGATGAAAGTGGCAATTTACAAGGAGAGGAGCTGGGCATGACAGTAACACATCCAATGATTCTGCCACAAACCAACACTAACTTGGAAAACAGGAATGAGGAACAGTGAGAAGCAGAAAAGGTCCAGAACAGAGTGTATGTGAAGAAGTACCAGTGAGTAATGCTGGTTCTGATGTGCCCACAGCTGAGTATGCTATGTGCAGAGAGAAGCACAAGCAGGAGAAGGTGAGTAGGAATCAGTAGCAAGAAGAAGGTGTGAACAACGCTACAGAAGCCACACCAGGTCCCTCCAGGTACAAACACACTTCTACAGGTACAGCTATCTACCCCTGAGCCCAATAAGAGCGCACTCATGGCAACAGGCATGCAGACAGAGTATCAGCCAGCATTAAGGCTGCTACCACTGACTGTGCAACAAGACTATAAGACTACAGGGACACAGGTAGAGCAAAATGCCAGTTCAACCATCCACACACCTTTTGTGCACCCAGACCTTACTAGAGGGGTGCTAGGTGTACAAGTACCACAACAAGCCAGCACAGCCCAGTGGAAGAGTGGCCCAAAGATGGTATTGCTGTATTTAATCAGCAAACAGA
>JBBPTA010000381.1:0-16004 GCA_038093915.1 Boletellus aff. emodensis
AAAATAATTGTCTGTTGTCCCCCAGCCACAAAGTTGTAATTCGCCGAGATGGCCATGGAGGTGTTTTCCATCGATGTGTTGTATGTGGTGCGGACTGGCAAGGAAGTGCCGATCTGCTTATGTGTAGAAGTGTCCCAGAACGAGACTGATGAGCTGGAAAAGGCTGCGATGAACGTGTCATTGCCTGCTAGGGCAATGCCGGTGGTGTCACTGTGAATAGCCCAACTGGAGGAAGTACTGCGGGGTAAATAGATACAGTGGATTTTGCTGTCCTGAGACAAGGCGAAGAGACGCTTGCTGTCACTCGCCCAGGCGATGGACCGGTTGTAGAGTGAGCCGACTCGAATTGAAAAGCCGGAAAGGAGATCGCCACTCTGAGAGTCGTAGAGACGAACAGAGTCGTGCTGGCACAAATGTGTGGTAGCGATGAAGCGTCCGTCAGGCGAAAACTTGACCGCGGCCACAGAGAACTCGTGTTTGATGGGGCCGAGCAGTCGCTGGCCGGAGGAGAGCAACCAGACGGAGGCCGTCTCGTCGTTTGATCCGGTCGCGATTTTTGTCCCGTCTGGAGAGATGTCCACCGCGATCACCGTTTCCTCGTGTGCCGTGAATTGGATCACTTTTTCGTGGCTCCCCGCATCCCAGACTGCCACCTGGCCTCGCCGCGCACCACTCACGATCCACTTCCCGTCTTGCGAGACTGCAATGCTGGCAATCTCGGCCCCCGCGTCCATGGGTGACCCCACCTCCCTCCCACCATCCATCCGCCAACGTCGAATCTTTCCCTCCCGCCCTGCGCTCACAACGTGTTCTCCATCAGGGAGGAACGCGACGGAAAGTATAACGCCTTTGCCATCGTAATTCACCATTTCCTCTCTTCGCCCAATCAATATCTATAAGGGTAGTTCAGAGTAGATTTCGATCATCGATTTGGGACCGATTTCGAGGTCGATTTCGAAGTCGAATTCGTCAGCGAAAACAAGTCGAAAACCGATTTCAACTCTGACTTGCCTGGTTTTGGCTGCGATTTGGGGTCGATTTGGGTCGTTGCTGCACGCAGCCGTGCCCTGCCGCGTCGGAGTTTAAATTTGTAGGATGCGGACACCAATCTGTCGCCGTCGCCGTGTTACACAACTGCCCGTTCGACCTCTTCAACATCGCCCATGTCGCCCCCTGGTCCCCCCACTCGACACCGCGCGTTCGTTTACTCGACACACTCGTTTCCATTGTCCTGTGGGCGTTGTGGGATACTTTGGTAAGCGTCTGGTGCGGCCGTTTCACCGTCCGGCTCAGCTGGCTCGCTCTGAGCTGCTATAGACGAGCTTACCTCCTCCCTGCACTCAGGCTGTTCCCAGGCATGTTCTAACCTCGCCTACAGCTTCTTCGGCGTGGTTTGAGCGTCCTCATCGTCCCCAGCTGCTGCCGTCGTGTCCACTTCGGCTCCCGGATCTCCTAGGTCGCCCGGACCGCCTCGACCGGCCATAGGTGAGTAGCTCTCTATCTTTAGCTTTTCTGGTCCATCGACCTCGTGTAGTGCGTTCGCCGGCACCTTAGGACGGTTCCTGCTAGGGGTTGTCGTTCCTGTCCGCTTCTGGTGGCGCAACCAGTTCGGCCATGGTACCTGCTGCTTCGACGCTTGCAGATATCCCTCTCTCCCCCTCGAGCTCAAGGCTTTGGGGTTCGTTCGTCCGCTCAGTGGGCTGTCTGGAGGTACAGGTCGTTTGGGTGGTAGTTCAGGTAGGTGGTCGTCGATCCGCACGGTGTGCTGATGGTGTTCGTCGAGTGCCGTTACCAGTCGCCCTAGTCCTGTTGCGCTGTCCTCTGCAGCTGATATTGACTCTGTTCAGCCTTCCTGGTCGCATTCCCCCTCGATCTCTGCGTCTAGGGTACTACTCCCACCTACTCACCAGGACCACAACGCGTCGATGGGATGTGACCACGGAGAGTGTAACAGTAGTACTAGTATATTACAGAATTACAACTGGGTTCCTGTACCGTTATGATGATGATGATGATCTGAGATGTCTTCCCAGAAAGCTCGGGGGTACTGAAACGCAGGAAGAGGGTGAACGGGGCGTGTATGAACACTAGAGCGCAAACATGTCGCTGCGCGCACATGTCATGTATTAGATAGGGCTGTGCCGAGTATGCTGAAATCCAACGACGGAATCGAAAACCATCGACTTCGAAATCGGCCCCAAATCGACAGCCGAAATCAACTCTAAACTACCCTGTTTCGCAGACTCACCGTTCTTTTGTAGAGTGTGCTTGGCTAGGTGTCGGTGCGATCGAAAGGAGGATTCGTGGCCGTTTCTTCGCCGCCCCAGGGCGTCTAATATCTTCTTTTCGGGATTCGCGTCGTTATCGGATTGCTTAGCACAACCGCCTCGTGTCATGGGTGCTCAGTCTCATATTATCGCAGTAGGTGATGGCGAGGTCGATGCTACAAGCTTGTCAGAGCGGGCTAACGCGAATAGCGCAGTAGCCATCGCAGTCGAACGTTCGACTTTCGTTGTTTGCTACGAATCTCGTTGCTTAGTGTCTACCGTAGGCATAATCTTACTACGGAAAACACTCGAAAAAGGAGAAAATGTCGTCGAGTACCCTTCCTGCAGTCAAAGAAACAGACCCATGGTATGTGTAATACTGCGCTGTTAACCTCTACACCTTTTGCTATGGACGACACCTCCAACTTGACTGTTACACGAGATGTTGCAGTTACCAATGCCAACCTGCCGTTGTTCTCTTGGGTCGACTCTGTCTCTATGACAGGCCAGCTGGAAATCAGCTCGTATATGCATCCGAGCACCTGAACGTGGATACGATTAGTGGATTTCGCACCAACGGTTGTGGTCCTGTCGAACGAGTGCCCGTACATACCGTTGGCAACACTAAACTGGTATCAGATAACACGACTTTCCTTCTGCTCCGACGCTTGGCAACTGATGAAGCGCGATGGTCTCCTTAGGACATTCAAGTTTGTGCACTCGGGCCAATCCGCCCTGGGTCTGATACCGAGACGAAAGGTGATTTCCCCTCCCTGTCGATTGTGTTGAATATGACTGCCACTATGAAAACGAACGAACCGATAGACCAACCAACTAGACTATAACTCTAGATCTCGCCTTCTTTGCCTGAGAATAGACCGGGTAATCACCGTCAGTCCCCAGTGAGTAGTGGGTTGACATACTAGTTTACTCATGATTGCGCATGACCGTCATATGCCACGACGGCCGCTACTTGACGCTGGGGCAGTAGGCCCCAGCAGACCGAAGTGGGCGCAGCCACATAAAGACAATATTCACAACGAAATCTGAGGCATGATTCTTCATGACACTTGATGTAGTCTGTCGTCGCTTCAAGGCTACTTTGAGGGAGTGTTGTGTGCCCAAGTCACAAATCGATTAGCATCCAAGAGTGCCAATAGCCGTGAAAGCCAAACAAACCAAAATGTGTTCCGCTCGTTGATGATGCACCCACACACTCGTCCACCGACAGCTCGGATAGCTTCCGATACCAGCCCCAAGTTTTTCATTCAGAAGCCTTCAAGCTCAACGTGCTTTCCTCACAGTGCTGGGCGCTAAGCTTCACTATCTGATATCCAATTCAAAAGTGCTGGGCGTCTTGTAAGTGAGCGGCTCGGTCCTGATATGTTCAAATGATACGATCAAGATATAGTTTTCGGTTTGCGCCGTGGCTCGTGATGGTAAGTTTCAGCCCTCATAATTACTTCCTGTTTGGAGATTCCCTTTTTATTCGTGACTGGCACAGCTATAAGTATGCGTTGGCGAGCGCGCTTGCAGCTCAACCGACTCTTTCACCACTCTCAGCCATCGGCCTGATATGACCAAGACCGCACCATATGGAACATGGGTCTCACCCATTACCACCGATACCGTTGTCTCTGCTGTACGCTCTCCCGATGTCTACTCGATGGTGCTATCAAGCACTCACTATCGCAACAGAATATCGTCTTTGACGACGTACTAGTTGATCCAATCACTCAAACCATTTATCACATCGAGCAACGCCCCGAGGACCATGGTCGCTGCGTTATCGTGGACACGATCGCCAAGAAGGATGTCCTCCCATCGCCGTATAGCGCCCGGACCTTCGTACAGGAATACGGGGGCGCCGCGGCGATTGTTTACGACAACATCATCTACTTCTCTAACGATTCCGGTGATGCATTCAATCCCGACAACAGAATCTACTCCCTAAACCTCAAGGACGGATCTGAACCCAAGCCAGTCACTCCTGGTAGTGTTTCCTGCCCTTGATCCATTGCATCGCCATTCATTCCCTATCGACAGTCTACCCATTGTGGCGATTTGCGAACTTTGTGGTACACCCCAAACAGACCCACTTGCTGGTCGCTGTACGGGAAGATCACACGAACGACCCCAAGGGTGACGACTCTCAGCATGTCGTCAACTCGCTTTGCGTTGTCGATACCAATACGTCTGCAGTCAACCCTATCCTGGAAGGGGCAGACTTTTATGCTAGTCCGGTGTTGAATCCATCCGGGAATAGGATTTCATGGCAGGAATGGCGTCTTCCTGATATGCCATGGGAGGGCGGCATAGTCGAGGTATCAGACATTGTCGTCGACGTCGAGAGTATCAAGATCCTGGGTCCGCCTACGTTGGTCGCAGGAAAAAAGGGGAAAGTATCGGCAGGGGTCCCTAGCTGGATCTCAGACACTCGGCTAGTGTATGTCACGGACGGGGCGAACAAGTTCCAGAACCCGTTCGTATTTGACACGGACACGAAGCAGTCGACCCCTGTCTTGAAGACGCCGTTGACCCAGGATTTTTCCGAACCCGCGTGGACGCTCGGACTATACCCTTACGCCATTCTGGATGACGGAAAGTACGGTGCATTCACAGCGTTCAAGGATGGTAGAAACATCCTCTACATCATCGACCTCACTACGCCATCCGACCCGGTGCAGATCGAGCCTTTTAACTACACTGTTGCACAGCATGTCCGTACGGCGACGAAGAATACGTTTGTCTTCACAGGGAGCGAAGCGTCTTCACCAGGGGGCGTCATCTTGGGCACAGTTTCGGACAAGTCTGGTTCGTATACTGCAGGATTCACGGTGCTCAAGCCCAGCGGGGTGCTGCCTCCAGGGCTAGACAAGTATATCCCCAAGCCTCAACCACTGACGCTGACAGCAGAGGACAAACACACAATCTACGCGATCTACTACCCTCCCACAAATCCAGAATACTCTGCCCCCTCTGGAGAGAAGCCACCCGGCATCGTTGGCGTGCACGGAGGCCCCACCGGATTAGAGCCTCAGTCGTTAAATTGGATCAAAGCGTTTTTCACCAGTCGTGGGTTTGCCTGGTCAGCACCATGCAGAATTACTTTGGGTCCGAAGACATCTGACGATATGCTGATAGGATTGATGTCAATTATCGCGGGTCCTCTGGATACGGCCGAGAATATATGTAAGGATGCCATGCAAACTCTCCATGTCCCATTTGGGCTGATTTCTTGTTAGTGAGCTTCTCAACGGATACTGGGGAATCTATGATGTCGATGACTCCAGGGAAGCGGCAACGATCTTGGCTGCAGAACCGTACGCGTACATCGATGGGACTCGGGTAGCAATCCGAGGAGGCTCTGCAGGCGCTTACACGACGCTTGCCTCCCTGACATTTGCCAAGGACCCCAAATATTACAAGACTGCTTGCTCCGCCTATGGGGGTGTCGCAGACACCACTTACCTCGCCAAAATCACTGAAAAGTTCGAATCCCAGTATATTGACACCCTCTTCGGCAGCCCGCCGGGCCCCGCATGGGACGAACGAAACCCGATCAAGAATATCACGGACCCGAAGACTGGACGGCCGAACTTGAGCGTGCCATTACTCGTGCGTGAACGATTTGCGTCATACTTCGAAAACCGAATGGGGAGCTGATGTGATTCCATTGTCTGTGCAGTTGCTGCACGGCAATGTTGATGGGGTCGTCCCTCCCGTTATTGCGCGCGGATTCCTCAAAGACATCACGGACAAGGTGCCAACCGGGTTGCTCGAGTTCGCGTTTTACCCCAACGAAGGCCACCACTGGCACCAGGCGTCTACGATCAAGGATGCGCTCGAGCGCGAGTTTAGGTGGTACGTGAAGAACTTGTTGTAAGGTTGGTGCAAGATTAGGCTTCCAGACGGTGGTATGGATGTGGGCGTCCGGGACTTGGGGAATCGTGTATGTACTGTTAAACGCATGCCATTCGAACAGGATGATGAACGTTGAAACGTTGACGGACGAGTTGATTTGGTGTTCCTAGTCGCTATGTGCGTGTGCGAAGCTGGCTTTTGCTGTGTGTTCCGACCGTGTTTCCAATCCTTGCGGCAGAAGTTGACGGGTTGGTTGCGGTGTGCATACCCACGAACGGCTGGTCTCGCGGACACACAAGGTTTGAAACCTTGATTACATTTATGTAACGCACACCCCGGTTCGCCCACAGACGCTCATCTTTACACAGCCCGATCACAGCCTTGCCACAGCAAGAGCCAAGCTGTGCGTCGAATTCGGCCAATCTTGTTACGTCCTCCCCTCTTCCCAGGGTGCTAGCTGGGCCTGAACGCTATGCTGGATGCAGTCGAGCGATAGGCTGTGTGCTAGGACGACGTGTGGGGTGAGCAACCGCCTCGACGAGTATGGGGGAATGGCTGTACTCGGTTATCGTTTCGATCGTCTTCTTTTCCTTCATCTCCCGCGTGCTGTACGAGGTCCGAGGCGGAAGGGAGACGACTGCTACTAGTAGCAGCGGTATATCCAGCCACCATCCCCTGGTCGTGGGACTGCTCTCATTCTAGCGCTTATCGCGCTTCTCCACAGGATTCGGCGTCCAACTTGATAACCCGGCGGACAGGCTACCCATCACAGGAATGATCGTCCAAAGGTGCCCCCGACCAATACTCACTGTCAATACTCGGGCTGTCAAGTCCTGTGGGCCATATAAAGGAGACAAGAACTACTCCGGCCGACGATGGCACGCGGCTACACACCGCTCGAGTGGCTTCACAAACGGTACGCGAATCCGTTCGCTGGCACGGTCATCGGGCGTCTTTCCAGGGCACGACATACAACCGCCGTCGTTTCCTTTCGTTGACGAATCATCGTCCACTTGCGCAGGCTACGAAAACAGACAAAAGACGAGGGCATGGACGTCACCAGTGCCAACATATCCGAATCGTCCTCTGCCATGTCTTCTTCCTTGTCGGTGGCGTCGTTGACTATTTCACAATCACAGGATCAGTTGCGTAGGCCTTCTTATCCATTCCGGCAGGTCGACAGCAGCTGACTGAAACTGAACGTGTCTTGAATAGATCCATGATCCCCGACAACTTGCATCACCTCGACGCATCGTCATCATCAGCGGCAGAGGTACCACCACCACCACCACCACCACCACCACGCATCTTCGCGCTCGTCGTTGGGATCGATAGATACAAATCCCCCATGCATGAAGACCTCACCGGATGCGAAAACGACGGGATGCGGTTCATAAAGTTTCTGACCGAGGACCTCGGCGTGCCGTCCTCGCACATTGTGTTTCTCGCCAACGAGAACGCGACCGAGAAAGCGATTCTCACCGCATTCCACGAGTTTCTGGTCCGGAACGAGGACATCCAGCGTGACGACGCGATCGTCTTCTTCTTCGCCGGGCACGGCAGCCAGCTCATTGCGCCCCCGGGATGGGTGACTGACAATGGCAGGATTGAGACTCTCTGCCCGCACGACGTCAACACGAACGATGCAGACGGAGAGTTGCTCTGGGGCATTTCCGACCGCGCCATCAACGCACTGATGAACCACCTCGCGTCCGAAAAGGGCGACAATATCGTGCGTATTGGCCCTCGTTTCTTCGTTTCCGGTCGGCATTCATCAAGGATGGTCTCTTTCCAGATCGCCGTGTATGACTGCTGTCATTCAGGGGGTCTCTCACGCGCTCTCGACGCCGACAAGAGAACTCTGCTTGTCAGGTCCACTCTGCCGCCACCTCTTCCTCCCCCCGCAGATCTCAATCAAGACATTTTTTCGTCCATCCCCGAATCTTGTGCCCGTGGCGCGCAGACGGGGGTTCAGAAAGGATGCCGATATAAAGCAATGACATCTCACGTCCTCCTTGCTGCATGCCGTCCGGATGAACTTGCGATGGAGGACCCGTCTGCATTGGATGCGCCGGGCGGCTTGTTCACGAACGCGCTCGTAGACTGCTTGCGCCACAACGATCTCCATGACACAAGCTACGCGAGATTGTTCGAGATGCTGGACGTAAAACACAGGAAACAGCATCCCCTGTGTGAAGGCTCAAACAGGGACCGGCTCTTATTCAGCGTCAATACACTTCGCAGCGGGGAAACCACCTTCAAGGCCTTCGTGAAAGGAGGGAGATTGCACGTCTCAGCGGGGAGTATCCATGGGGTCGTCGTGGGCACAGAGTTTGCAGTCGAAACCCCGACACAGACGTTGGTGCTCAAGGCGAAAAATGTGGGCGACTTTGAATCTGTACTCGGGGGTAGCCATCGCGGCGTCACCGAGGCGAAAGCTAAAGTGTCGCACTGGCATCACCCCACGCTAAAGGCACACTCTCCCTTCCATCACTCGAGCACTCACGTTACTGTCGTCCCCACCGACACGCCAGCAGACATTACCTTACGTCAGGGCGAATCTGGACAGTGGGACCTTGAACGCCACGACCCACTGATCCCTGCGTACTCTGATCGTCTCATCACCTTCGAGGCAGATGCCGAACGTGTGAAAGACATCCTCGACGCAATTGCCAACTTCAACTCTTACCTGTATCGCTCGAACCGCGCTGCTGCCACCTTTACCGGCAAAGTGAAAATGCAAATGCGCCGCCTCGGGACTGACCAGGGTGAAGTAAACCCCGTGGGCGACGACCTCCTGAGAGACACTGGCGCGTCCTACCGAGGCATCGGGGTGAAGGAAGCCATCATCACAGATCTTGACGCCCAGTATAGCTTTACACTGGAAAACACCTCCAACGTTGACCTGTTTCCCTACTTTTTCTATTTCGACCCTTCAGATTACTGTGTTCAGGTGTGTTTTGTCGCCTAAAACCCGCGTCGAGAAAAGTGGATCCGCTGACCTTGTCTCTGGGGAACGGTCCCTGCTTGTAGTTATGGTACAAGCCATCATCGTCCGCGACGCCTGCACCTCTCAAACGAATCAGGCCAGACGGTACGCCGTCTGTGTTCGCGGTCGGGTACGGAGGATTTGGCACGGACCCCGTCGAGTTCTACCTCCCCCCGGGAAGTAAGACCGACTCCGGGTTCCTCAAGGTGTTCTTGACGACGACGTATGTCGACATGAACACCGTGGCACAACCCCCCATTGACGAGGTGTCCGGTTCGCGTGGGGCGAGGCTAACTCGCAAAGGCAAATGGGCGTGTGAGACAGTCGTGTTGACTTGCAGGAAACCATGAAGCGTAGCAGAGGAGAGGGTAAACATGGGATGGGAACCAGGGACCCCGATAGCCGCTCAGTGTGGCGAGTGGCTTCGGGCGACGACGTCTGTTATCCGTGAGCGGGGATGATAGATACCAGGACGGATAATGAGTAAATAGGTTCGTTAGGCGCGAGTGGACTCTGACCCTGTCTCATAGCACGTTGTTGTACTGTTTCGTTCACGGTCGACTTTGGGCTGCATGCTACGTATCTGAGAAGAAAATAAAAATAGAGGGACAGCAGAGCGCGTGTCAACCAGGACTACGAGGGTATCACAAGATGTGGCAGACGACAAGGAAAAGGCTCAATGATGTCTCATGAAGAAACGGAGCTGCAAAATTACAATAACAAGACCAAACAGACGTGACAAAGGGTGTAAGTATCATGCATCGTGCAATGTTTTCGGTGAGCGTGACCGACCCGCGAAGAACGGGATCGACCGACCAAATATCGGTGCTAGCAAGGGCCGTCTGTCATGATCATGATGAGTACTTGGCGGACTTGGAGTCACAGTTGGGGGCAGTGTTGCCGCCCACCCCAGGTACCCTGCACGTGCCGCCTTTGCATCATCGAGGAGAACGGTCAGGAGCCTTTTTTCTGAATCCCCGAGGGATTTTTCGTCTTCGCCCATTTCAAGGTGGGACTTGGACTCGTCGCACACCTGTTGCGCCACCCTCTTCCTCCACCTCTCCCACACGGCAGTATCGTTTGGTATCAGAGTGGCCAGTGTTTTCTGGACGGTGGCAGGAGTGGGTTGAGACAGCCTGTGGAACACGAGGAACGCGACAAAGGCAGTCAATGACGCCCTCGTTCCGAGGTGGAACTTATGAACGTGAGGGTCGCCTAGCTTTCGAAAGAGTACATTGGCCAGGAGCGATTCTCTCCTGATAGAAGAGATAGCGTACGTGTACACCCAGGATACACAAAGCGAGCTGATGAACATGACCTGGCCAAAGAGGGTGCCTTGAGGGATGAGCAAGAGCTGGGACAAGAACTGGGAAATGAGGAGGAGGGAGCACACGCCAATGGCATGCTGTGCGATTTGGCCGCCACACTCGAAGCCAAACTTTCCCTTTGTGATTGCATTGACAGCGTTTTCTGCCCCCTTGACTACCACTACGATGTCCTCCCAAACCACTGGGACGAGTATCCCGTCTCCCCGTGGTGATCCAGGGGCAGGCTGTTTCACGGACATGAGCGTGAGATTCCCCGAACCGATCACGAGACTAGCGGAGCCGTTGGCAATGATCCCAAGCAGGATCACAAAAAAGTTGTACCAGTCGTGAACCAGAGCGCACATGAAACAGGCGACGATGCTGACGACGAGGGGAATGAGGGCTAGGAAGACGCTACTTCTGGACAGGCGGGGAACGTTGTGGTCGTAGTCAACGGTACCCAGGTCGATGAGTGCGACATGCCCGGGCGTCGTTGGCGGCCTCCCAGGGATCTGGGTCACCTCGTCAAATTCCTTGCAACTCTCTATCGCCAGATGTCCCAGATGCCCTGTCTGCATTTCCGTCCCAGACAGGGCACCGGTGTACTTTGGCCCGACCTTTCCATCGAAGCCAAACAGAGTAGCCGGGGATTTAGTGGTGTTGGGGAATAAGCGTTGCCAGAAGTGGGATTGGGCGAGGGAGCCAAAGTGTCTGGCGACGTCCAAACTTCCCGGGGCGTTGTACCATCCAAGCCAGCGTCTGCCCTGGAAAAGTGGAATGAGGGCCATGGCCGAGACGCTTTCCTCCCCACCAAAGATGCCCGCGACTCCCCATGCGTTCAGCGAAAACTTGGCGTCTTTGAGAGGCAGCTCGATGGGGGGCATTTGCAAGTGAGCTTATCGTGCACCACCCCCAGGATGGGTCCATATGTATGCACCGCACCTGCGACATGTGCTCACGAACCTCTCGGGGGTGTGCGTGCCAAGAGAGAAAAAGAGGAACGCATCTAGCGCCCAATCAGCCAGCCAGTCCTTCAGGCACGTTTCAGGGTAAACCAACCATTCAGGGCAGTGTTTCCAGTGACATGCAATTAATACAGCATCGGGTTACTGACGAAATTTGCTGTATGTAGTTGCTGGAAGAATCCTCGTAAAAGCCAGGGACCTGAGCCACATTAGCAGACTCTTCTGAGAACTTGGATAAAAACGCATCGCTAATGGACACCTCACATGATTACGTAACAGCTATGTATTATCCGATCATCTTCCGCCTGGCTCGGAACTCGACAAGGACATTTCAACTTTACAACCACAGCGTAGTCAGGTCCTCCTTCACCTCGATCTCCGTCCGGACGAACAGCAGCTCCGACGTCGACACCTTCTC
The DNA here is from genome assembly GCA_038093915.1 of Boletellus aff. emodensis. NCBI lineage: Eukaryota > Fungi > Basidiomycota > Agaricomycetes > Boletales > Boletaceae > Boletellus > Boletellus aff. emodensis. The sequence continues at coordinate 11,811 of JBBPTA010000381.1, forward strand.
CCACTCTGCATACGGGTCAAACGGGTCCGAGTGCAGCAGTAAGCACAGGTGGTCTTGCCCAGGGCTTAATACACCCTGCCCGCTGGTATTGAAACACCAATAGTCCACGACGCCGACAGTGCACTTGCCGTACCGCGTGCATTCCACCCGGTTTACGCCTGCGCCCTCGAACAGACTCACTGAAGGTGATGGGAGGCTGACGAGGAGAAGTTTGAACTGTAAACCGCGTTTCGTCATGACAAAGTGCCGGTCGCCTCGCCATGCTAGCTGCGCACTGTCGATGCTGGCCCTAGCCGTCGTCGTGCGTGCAGCGTCACCAAGCGTCTTGTAGCAACGAGGCGACTCCGGGAGGGCCACACTATCCGCGGACGGGCGTCCTGCCCACGCCATGATTTCCCACTCCCCACACCTATTGATGATCGCCTCCATCAACCTGTAGAACGCGCGTTGCCCCTCCCCATACGCAACTGTCAGGCTCACGTCAAAAACCCCTATAAGACAGTACGCCATGTCCTCCACTCGGGTCGTCGTCCGGTTTGACGCCCACATCATCTTTTCGTGCACGTCACGCATTCCGGGACGGAAGTGACGCAGGTCGTAGTGTGGAATGCCCGTCGCTCGTGAAAGCGCGTCCAGCATCCGTGCGTCCTGCTTATCATTGGTACTGCTGCTTAGTGGCGCCCAACCCTTCCCGTAAAACTTCATCATTCGTGGTGCCAGTAGCTCTTGCAACGTCCACCCACGCGTGAACCACACGTCCTCCCCGAGGTCGTCAACAGATGTCGCCTCGGCCAAGTATGCAATGCACACGTGGGAGTCGCGGTACCACTTGAACATGGACCGGATCGCTTCCTCGAGCTCGGTGCTGCTGTCCTTGTTGATACAACATGTATCGGACCACGCGAGGAGACACCCGTATTCCGCCGCTTTGTCGCAGAAGCTCACCAGTTTGCTGTATCCTGCCGGTCGGAGCGATTCCATGACATCGCGAAAGGTCGGCTCTCCGCGGTCAGACCACCGGTGGGAAAACGTGGCGTACTTGAGCTTGCCCTTGACGAGCTTCCTCACCGCCTCCTCCCTCGTTGGCTCCGAGTGACCCGCAGCCTCTTCGATGACCTTGGCGATGTCTGCCTCTGTGACGGCTATCATATCCCGGCGGAACATCCTCTTCACTTCTTGGCGCGAGACAAGCCTCTTTTCCGGGACATGTACGAGGTATGTGGGCAGTTCGTTGTTGACATATGTCCCATACACATCCATGACGTCCGGCAACCCGGATAGCCCGGAGTCCTACGATGAGCAGGAACAGGTAAGTCCAAAAGCTAATTCAAAGGGAAATGGTGCTTGCCTCCACGACTTCCTTTGCGCCGTCGTCTCTCACAGGCTTAGGCGGCAACTTGATCCGGATGGCCTTACCGCTGTTTTCGGGCTGGGAGAGGAAAACCCAACGCGCCCCCGCGCTAGTCAGCCCAGGTCAAGCTTAGTGCAAGGTGGAAGCACGCGCACGACTTACCAGGATTTGTCCGTGCGGGAAAACATTTCGGACATCCTCGATCACCTCGCGTTTGAGTTTATGAAACTTGGCCTGTGAGCCATTCGAGTTTGCAAAATGGGGTGAGCTGCCCGATACGCGCACGTTCAAGACGCACCTTGAGCGCCGTTTGCTCGTCATCGGTCAGTGTGTTCTCGAGCACAGCGTGCGCGAGGTCTTCGAAAAAGTTGCCCATCACGGGTAGGGGCGCGGCGTGTCTGTGTGCGCGAGTGCTGTACTGGGTGGGGTGGAAGGATTACAGTAATTATCGAGAGTCGTCCCCGCGTCCTCGTCAGAGGCGAGAAGTCGAGAGAGAGACTAGTGCCCAAGCAGACCCTCCCCTGTGCCCAACCTGTTGGTGTTTTCCTACTTATACCCATTGAGAACGTGATACGTGGCGATGCCCCTCTAGAACCACACTCCGCATTCACAGTGTATGTGGCGCTGTGCAGAGGTCGTGGTGGACATGTTACAGGGAAGCTCTTGTGCCAGCAGTAGCTTCTTCCCCAGTTTCGTGCAGCTTGTGTTATCCCGATCACAACCCGGTGTCGGGCTGTGTACCAACACGCGTCTTCCATCCGGTACTCCTCAAAACCTTGGTTCGAAATGAGCCAACAGCCTCCAATCCCAGACGAGTAAACGAACACGTTGAACGTGCTGTGCAAACAGTGTCGATGGCCCGCACCGGCATTGCGGCCTAGTGGCGAGAAGTGGTAATGGACAGATGTGCAATTTCAACAACGCGGCAAATGGGTCGTAGGGTTAGGTTTTGTATGAACATAAGTAAAACCAAAAAGTTTGAGATTTGGGAATCCTGGTACGGTCCGGGGAGTCCGTCGGAGTTCGACCCTGATACAGTTCCGTGAAGTTCGACCACGATGGTGGCTCATGGGCAGGAGCAGGTGATGTACACACTACAAGACAGTAGCAAAAGTGAGGATCTGGGCGAGAGCCCTGGAGGGTTTTCCGGTCCGACGCACTGTGGAGGTGAGGAGCCGCGTGCTCACCAGGAAGGAGCCTGTGACGCATGCAGCACAGCTCTCCCCGCGAAGAAGAAATGATACCAGCGGACACGCAACGTTGTGTGTCGAGCATGTCGATGCGCGCCGACGCGAGACAGCAAGCGCAAGCTCACTAGCACTGACGAAGGGTTCCATCTGGCTAGTTAAAGGCCTGGAACGCACCAATGGCTGTCGGGTGCACGTCGATACAAGAGAGTGGGCCCTGCCAGTGAGCGGGCGCCAAGTCGTTGCGCAAAGGTCTTTCCCTCAGCTTGTGAGTCCTGGACCAGAGGTAAGCCCCGGGACACTGCCGGCGTTGGTGCGGTCGTGGGAGAGTCCTCCGGACTCCGCCGGAATTCACAAGTCCCGCAGGAGGTCGACACTCCGACTCCGAGTCCGACCGGCAACTGGCACTTGGGTTTCTCTCTCAGGAGGCTGCGCATGGCGAACCCACACAAACATTAGTATTGCCATCTCGCCCGTAATTAGGCGCCGGATAGTACCGCGAGGTATTGGACTCGGAACGGTTCCCGTTTTCTCCCCTTAGCCTTCCCCAACGTCGTACTTCCCTCTTCCAGGTGACATCTTCTTGCTCTGTTACTACAGCACTTGGCATCCCTCTTCTCTCGAAGTCGACGTACGAAGTTGCCGTTAAACGCCAGGCACGATTATGGATCTACTTCCTCTACCATTACGGGACCCGATTCAGCTACAGTCGGGATGTACACTCATTTCTCGTATTGTTACTCTTGACGAACGGGACGACTTACGAACACACTTGATTGAGGCGTTCCCGTCTACCGCGAGCGAACCTACATCATTTCCTTTGATCGTGCTGTTGCACGGCTTCCCGGAGCTCGCGTATTCTTGGCGCAAGGTGCTTCCCCCTCTTTCCGTAGCTCGCGGTGGCTATCACGTCGTTGCGCCGGATCTGCGCGGTTTCGGGCGCACCGTTGCACACCACAGCGACCCGCATGTAGAGATACAGTACGACGACCCACTAGCACAATTTCACATCCTCAACATCGCAGAAGATATTTCTTCCCTTGTCAAAGCCCTCGGACACGACTCTGTTTCCATGCTCGTTGGCCACGACTTTGGATCGCTCGTTGCCGGCCACTGCGTCACCGCTGACCCTGAACTCTTTCAGTCCGTCGTCTTCATGAGCGTTCCCTTTGCCGGTGTAGGACAGCCACCACCGCAACCCCCCAGTCGTGGGGATCCGGTTGATGTCTCAGACGCCAAAGACAAACCCCTCCCCACGCTTGTTCAGGCTGTCTCTGCAGCCCTTACAACCCTCACTCCACCCAGGAAACACTACACCGCCTACTTCACGACCCGCGATGCCAACAGAGATATGCTCGGGGATGGCCCCGAAGATCTCTACCACTTCCTCGGCGGGTACTATCACATGAAGAGCGGTGCATGGCCGGGCAACACGACGCACCCGCTCCCCTGCGCATCGAACCCGTCTCCGTCCATCGACGCGATCGCACGCGACCTCGCCACGCTTCCCGAATACTACATTATGCCGGCGCACGAGAACATGCGACAGCTCGTCGCACGTCACGCAAGCCAGCACCCCCACGTACGCTTCACGTGGCCCACGGACGACGCCGAGGCTGGGCAGGTGTACGCGTCAGAGTTTACTCGCACCGGCTT
>JBBPTA010000383.1:0-15953 GCA_038093915.1 Boletellus aff. emodensis
CACTGCATGGGGCACCACTAGAGGATTGATGTGGTAGCCCAAATATACATCCCTATTGGCTTTTCTTAGATCAAGTCCTGGAAGAATTGTCTAACGAAAGAGAAATTGGCCGAGATCTCAGAGATCATCTCTTTCCTATGGCCCAGTTCCTGTCTTGTCCACTCACCCTCACCAACTCCCTGCCATTATGCCTTCATCGACTGCCACACTTCCACCTTATCTCATTCCTCTTAGATGATCTGCTTGAGGATAGAACCATTGCCCTTTTGTTAGAGGACACCCAGGCCTTTCATTCTTCGACCTTATTACCCTTGGTAATACAGATTCATTACTTCTACCAATTCACTCAGCAATCTACATTTGTCACCATTGACACCTTGAATTCCATCTCTGATAGTGAATCCCCAGCATGTATCAACACCAATCTAGCCTTAGCAAGCCTCTCCTTGGCTAGGGACACTATTGCCCAGTTCACTTTGGCATCCAGACTTCCTCTCACAGTATCTCAACTTCCACAGGCAAATGTCCTCCTCCATCTCTGAAACCAGATCACCGCACTCTCCACCCTGGAACGATGATTCTACTTCTTCCCTGATCAGGAGTGTAACTCAACCATTCTTGCTGACATGGACCCCAGTGATGCTTCCAGAGTTAAATCCCCTGATCAACAGATGAGCCCAACCATCCCACAGGCAAATACTCCGCCATACAATTTCACCACCCTATGACCAGATACTCTCCAACCTGACCCTCACACCCCTGTTGGATCCTCCCAAGAACTCCTCCCAGTCCCTGATGCTCCCAGACCCACTAGAGTATGAGTACACTCTGGACAACCTTGACTGCCTGCAAAATTGGGTAACTACCATCAGTCGGGTTATCAAGGAAGATCCCCTGCCCCACCAAGGTCTCTGGGTGGACAATATAGTGCAAGCCACTGTGAGTCATCTGTTGACACCACTACCTCCATTAACTCTCCTTCACCTGGAGGGAGCAATCAATTGGCAGTCTGCCACCACTGTGGGTCCCGAAGTCACTATCAACCTGCCTGCCAACATTATCTCTGCCCTTTCTGCCACCTTCCTGCTCCAGGGCATCCCTAATATGCTTGTCCAGAATGCATTTGCATGGCTTGCAGAGAGCATGGACATGGATGACTGGCCTGTCCCACTCTTGCTGATGATTACACTTCTAACCTTGGAGATGCCTATGAGGTCAACACCAGGGGTGGTAGTGTCTGAGTTGGTGACTCAGACCTATGCACGGGGTATTGTTACAAACGAACTAGAGGTTGGCCATTATCTCTTTTTTTCCTCTCCTGTTGGCCTATGTCTCTCCCTTCATTCTGTGTCCCATTTGTCCTCCCTCTTTCCTTTGAAATCCCACATGGAGTATATTGATGACATTGTTTACCCTGAGTTCCTGTTCTTCTCACCAGAAGGGCCATTGTCCTAAAGGGGGTGTTACACCTTCCACTCTAGGAGGTCCAATCTACCATTTACCATTTACAGTGTTATAGTTCCCCTATCTTCTTGGACATGTTTCTCCCACAGCTACATCTCTTACTGCAGCTGTATATCCCCCCATATCCCCATTTGGCATCTCCCTAAGCTCCATATAGTAGGGTACAGCTCTGCCAGAGTATTTATTCATGCATGTATCAGTAGTAACTCTCTAGCTAGTTCTATGCAATCTACATGTAGTATCTAGTCCATCCTCAAGTCCATCAGACAGATAGAGAGAAGTCTCATACCACTTCATGGAGTGTATGCTCGACATTAGGACTTAAAACACGTAATGTGTAACAGTGTCATATCCCTAAGTCCAACTCTGGTTCTCCAGAATAACTCCACTGGAACTCTGGTACAATCTTATCATAGATGCACTCTGTAGATACTGGACTCTTATCTCTGTTTCCCTTTTCATATGTTTCCCCTGTCTTCTCCTTTTACTCTAGTCTCACTTGTAGATTTCGCCTGTGGCTGTGTTCTCTATGCGAACACAACTCTGGCTCCACAGTACCTGGAGTACAGCTCCGAGGTACCTTTGCTTAACCTCTTTGCATACTGATCTCCGTACTTACCATTTTCCATTCTCCGTTACTAATCTGCCTTCAGACTCTGTATATAAACCCTTGTACCCTATGTTGTAGTTTCTTTAGTTTGTATATCATCTAAGTCTCTTCTCTTCTTGCTCAGTCAGATTCCATCTCTGACCCTCTGTCTCCGTTCTCTGAAATATAAGGACTGAATGTGCAAGGGCACAGCGTGCTCTCCACATCACTGAAGCCAAGTCCTTACCCCTCCAACCCAACTCCATCCCCCTTCATCTCGTCCCTCTCTCTCTTGTGCTTCTGACCGACTGGAGCAGAGTGGAGAAGAACTGGACTTGACAAACAGACAACTTCAGTCTGCACAACTCTGTCAGAGATGTGGAACACAACCTTGTGCACCTGACCATGTCCTCTGGTCAGTGCATTAACAAATATGTCATAGAGTTCAATCAGCTGACAAGCCAACTCAAAGGCTATGGTGACAATGCCATCTGACATCAGTTTTATGGCAGTCTTCTCAACTGTCTCAAGGACAAGATCTCTTGCCAAGGCAAGCCCACCAGTCTCCAGGACCTCTGATATCTGGTGCAGTCTATTGATGCCAGGTATTGGGAGTGTCAATCTGAGATCACACACCAAGGCACACCCTCTGTACCACTGTCCTCATCCACCTCCATCACCTCTGATACCTCCATCGCTGCCTTCACATCCCCTACCCCTATGCCTCCTGACTCCAACTCTCAGATCTCTGGGTCCTCCTCCCTGGACCAGTCTGCTCTCTCTTTGAGGAGCTCTGGTCTTTCTCCAGTCCCCTCTGAGTTCAACTCCAAGTCTCTGGACTCTGACTCTGACTTGTCCTGTTGTTCCCTTGCCTCCATCATTTCCAATGATGAAGAGGACTTCCCCATTGTCAGCAACAATGCCTCCTCAGAGGATCCTGACCTCAACTCCAACTCCAACTCCAACCCTACCTCTGCTCCCACCTCCAACCCTGACTCCAACCTCTCTGACCTCTCCGACCCCAAACCTCTTGACTCCCCAGTTGACAAGGATGAGGATGATGCCTAGTGCATTGCCTCACCTCACCTCTACCTCACCCAACCTGACTCTACATCACAGTCAGTCAGTCTCAGCTCCCCTCAGATGCATCCTGTCCCTCCATTTCCAGTTCAGTCCCCTCTCCCTCTGACCTCCTGTCCACCTCCAACCATCCTATTCCTTCCAACCCTACTCTACAACTCCCTGTTTGATGTGCACCAGACCCCATTCCTCTGAACTCACTCCCTCTACTCTGGCTTGTCACCTCTGCTGGGTTCCTCTGGCACTAGTGAACTCAGGCCTTGGTCCACCCACTGTGATCTGTTGATTGATTGGGTATTGGACCTACCTATCTGAGCACTTGTGTTATGGCTGCTGGCATCTGCTAGCATTTTCTGTTGAGCCCTTGGACTCATCTTTGGTCATCTCTGATGCCATCTGATGGTTTCTCTGTACTCTGTCATCTCTGACTGACTTGCCACCCCCTCTGCAGTGCTTGTGTCCATTGTGTGGCCATTCTGTCATATCCACCTTTGGACATTCTGTGTGCATTTTCCCCTCTCCAGTACCATCTCCTTCAACAGCCTGTTGTCAGTCCTGTCAGGCCTTTGCCCTCCTCACCTTCCCTTGTCTTCCAGGCCCTCTCTGTTATGGTAGTCCACTTGTTTCCTCATGTCCTCTCTCTTTTCATCCTTTGCCCTTCTCACTCTCCTGTCTTCAGGATCTTTTACTACACCTATGAACACTTCCTCATCATTGTGGGTGGTCCTCTGACTTATGTACAATACCTCTTGTCATAGCTGCTTACTCTTTCGGCCCAATGATGTCATCCTCTCTTACCTTTCTTCCATTCCATCCTCCTCTTCTTCACTTACTCTTCACTCCAACTTCCATCGGATTCTTGCACCTTCTATTGCTTCCACCCTTTTCTCTCTATTTAAACCACAGTATTGCACTCTTGTAGCTCATTCTCAATCTATGCAATATATGTGTTCTCTTGAGTCCACACAGTCCCTCAGTCCTTCGTTGACCTACCCAGTCTCCTCAGTCCTAGTCCATTCAATCCCCTCAAACATATAGTCCGCAACCATCCTAGTGGACATATAGTCTTTGTCCCTCATCGTGCTGAGTTGTACCTCTTCGTGAGTGTCCTGCTTGATGAGTAAGTCCCAGTCCCCTCCCTCAAGATGCATTCCATGTAACACTCTCTGGATTTGTATCAACTCCTCTGTCCTCTGTCCTCCTCCCTCACTGTCCCCTTCTCTCTGATGCTGGGACATCAGCCTAAGAGAGGGATGGGGTGTCCATTTCGCCTCGTCCACTCTTGTTTTGTTCACTCTAAACTCCCTCTGAACCTCTGAACCATGCTCATTCAAACACTTGCAACTATGTACATGAGAGGTAGAGTGGGTGACCATGCTACTCCTCCAGCTCCCCTCTGGCTTCCCTCTCTCTTCCTCACCCTCCATGTCCTTTTCCATGTCATCAACTTCCATGTTGCCCATGTCTCCCTTCTCTGCTGCCAATTCTGGCAGATCTGCCACTGCCTCATCCACCTGTCCCTCCTTCTCCTCATCATCCATCTCCCAATCCCTATACAGTTCCATCCCCTTCAGCTCTACTAGCCTAAAGAGGAGGTGGTTCTGCACCTCCAGGTGCCACTTGATTGCACCAAGTGTTCTCCAGATCCCCTGGAGCTCCTGGATGTACCCTTCATCCTCTATTTTTTGGGAGCCACTTGGCCCCACCTCAGGCTCTGGTTCTGGTTCTGGCTCCAGCTCTGCCACTTTCCTCTGGCTCTGTTTCCTTTCCAGCTGCTCCACTTCAGGTCTCACACATTTGGCCTTCTTGTCATGGCACTCTTCACATGACATGGTCTTATCCATGTTGACTGTCATGCAGTCAAGCCCCTGCTCCTCACACCGCTCACACCAGGGCAGCTCTGACACCCTCTTCTTCCCTTTCTCCTTATCAGCCAGAGGAGCCAGCTGTTGCTGTTTCTGTACCTCCTCCACCTACTCCCATTAGCTCTGTCCACACTCTGGCCTCCAAGCCACTCACCCTTTTCCAAGCCACCTCTTCCTCTTGTTGCTTTCACAATGCCTCCGTCTGTCACCTATTCTACTCTTTGAGCCTCCATTCCTCCTCTGCCTCACATGCTCTCCTCTCCACCTCCTCTCATGCTTTGCACTCCACCTCCTCATGCACTTGTCATTCTGCCTCCTTCCTCTCCTTCACCCACCTCTGTTGCTCTGCATACTTCATGGCACTGACTTCCTTGTCCTCATCCTCATCCTCAGCAAGTTGTACATCAGACCAAGTGTTGATTTTGGTGATGTCAAGTTCTTTGGACATGGTGGTTAATGAGAAAGAGCAGATAGTGGTCCATGCCAGACTTTATACCTCAACACTCAGACATCCCCAGGCTTTTGGACTCCACATTCTTCCTCCCTCCATATTGTCTCCTTTCTGACCTTAGGCCTTTAGGAGTTCAGGCCCTAAGGAGGGGATACTATCATATCCTACAATCCCACTCCAGTCCTCTGGACCACCTCCAGTCAGAACTCCAGTGCAATCTCTCCACAGATGTACTTCATAGATATCGGACCTATCTCCATTTCCTTTTATGTATATCCTTGTTCTGTTTATGGTAACTCTGTTTCCTCTTTCCCCTTTCATCTTAGTTCTACTCATAGATTTCCTCTGTGGCTGTGTCTCTTACATGCATACAGCTCTGGCTCTCTTGTATCCAGAGCACAGCTCCACAGTTCCTTGCTTACTCCTTTGAATACTGATCCGACTACTTACCAATCTCCATTACTAATCTGACCTCAGACTTCATATATAAACTCTGTACCCTCTGTTTGTAACTCTCAGTTCATATATCAATTATAGTCACTTCTCTTCTTGCTCCTCAGATTCTGTTCTGATCATCAACTCTGTCCTCTGAAATACCTAGGACCTAGTTCACACAAGGGCATAGCATGTCAACTGTATCACTGAAGCTGAAGTCCCCTTGCCTCCAATGATTCCACCCCTTTGTCTTGTCCCCCTTCATACCTCCAACCAACTGGAGTTGAGCAGAGAAGACTGGACTTGACAAGTTAGTTCCACACAATCTACATATAGTTTCTAGCTGTCCATGAGTCCTAGTGAGGATAGTGAGATTCCCTTTGGATCTAGTCTTGCACCACTAGTAGAGTGTATGCTTGACAGTTAGTGTTACACACTCTCTATTTTTCCCCTATTTTTCCAAATTTTTCTGGCTTCATCTGACCATTCTAGGAGTTTATTTGGATTTCACCCACTTATCCATTCCACATTTGGACATAGCAAAGTCTAGTTGTCCTCATGCTCCATGGATCAGTCTAGACCCACCTAGATCTCCCCAATCCAGATCACACATGCTTGAACCCACAAACATACTATGTGCTCCCTGATATCAGTTGGCTATACAGGCATTATCCAATTAGCCTGATCATTTGCAATGATCCTAGTCAATCCCAGTCATTGTGACTCACCAGATCTGATTGTGCACAGCCACAGATCTGCCAATTCACAATTACCATATATGGACACCTGAAACACCTCAGGCACTGCCTTGCACTACCATGCACAACCTTGTTTCACCTTGCTATTACCACATGATCAACCTCATGTCAATCCCATGACCCCTGTCCATATGGTCTGCTCTCACACTATTGTCCTCCTTTCAAACTCATGTTTTCCTTATGGCCATTTGACCCTACACAACTCATTCTGACTCTAAGAGACTCCAGTAGCACAGGATATTGTTAGATCTAGTGTACATGCATGTAAACATTAGAATAGTATATAAGGGACAACCCCAACTCATTGAGGACCCAGTCTTGTCCTCTTGAGTTTCCCCACTCACTCTTGACACTAGGTTCACCCTCTACTTGATTCCTAATAGCTGCTTACCTAGCTAGCCTAGTAAGTGGTTGTTTCAATTAGGTTCTATACATACACATAACAAAAAAACTAACTAGTCCTTCCTCTCCTGCTATGGAGCAGTAGGGCAAGCTCATCCCACCACATTGTACCATGTCCCACATAGCAGTAATGAGGAACCCCCCCCCACTATAGCAAGGAGGAAGAAGTCTACCACACCAACCAGAAACAGTACCATTCTCCATCCCCTTTGCCACCATGACAACTTGTCAGAGGATCAGGAAGACCACTGTCTAATCCATTGTTCAGACAATGAAGAAGATGACCATCTGTCACTCTGTCAAACATCCAAATTTCCTCCAGACTTCTCACCCCTCTCATAATCACCATTGACAAGAACAACTTTCTTGCTCCCCAACTCCAGTCCAACTGTCCCTTGATCTTGCAAACCCCTCACCTCCTCAAATTGAAATTATTCCTGATCCTTATGTCCCTATCTCTCCCATAGTGCAACCACCCATAGACCCTTTGGAAGAACAAGGGCATGATAACAAGGGACAACATCATGCAGAATGAAAAGCTAGAACCTTCTGACTTCTCAAGAGATATAGGAGATGCCTCTTGCTGGTTCAATGCTATGACAACCTATTTCCATATGAACAACCATGTGTACAATACAAATCAAGCAAAGATCCTGACTGCCCTTAACAAGATAAATAAGGAAAAAGGAGTGGTCTTTACAGAAAGTTGGTATCCCAAAGCCAAAATATATACCTGGGAAGGATTCAAGGAGGACTTCAAGAAAGCCTTCATTCTTGTAGGGGTAAAGGAATAAGCTTGAAATGACCTCTATGAAATGAAGTAGTCCAATTTTCCAGATCCAACTGAGAGAGGATTACTGGCTAGTCAATGATGAGACAACTTTGATGCCTATGCTGCCACCTTCTGACTCAAAGTAGGAAAAAGTGGTCTTGGAGGAGAACATAATGAGATCCTTATCAATTTTGAAGGTTACAGGTAACTCCAAAGGGTACACAGACCAAGGTGCAACAAGGGAGTGTGGAATGAAGTGCTGAGACTCACTTCCTAGTTGGAGTGTGAACTAGCAATCAAAATGTTGTCCTAGGTATGTTGGTATGTATACCAAGAAGGAAGTCACAGTATAGTCACAAGGGTAGTGATGATAGAGAGAGAGTATAGGGACTCTGAGTGAAGGATGAGGGAAGAGCACTCAGGTGTACTCCTTGGACTGGAACAGGTAAAAGAACTGTTATTCCATATCAGCCAAAGGGCCCAGACTAAATAGTGTCTGGCTACAAGGTTCAAGCTCAGACTTAATATGAAACACTACAGTGAAACAGATGGAAGCATCTGAAACAGTAGATGAAACACATGTGAAACATGTGTCAAGGAAGTTCCATAATGATGGAACAATAAGGTGAAACACAGAATCAAAGGTGTTTCACCTGTTGATGTAATGGTCTAGACCTTGTAATATATATGAAACAATAGAAGGTTCTAGCCTATACTGAAACATGAGTAGCATATGTCATAGATCATGAGTCATGGAGATCATCATCAAATGATAAGATAAAGATAAGATGATCTCTAGTGATAAAATAAGTTCAACAATCAATATTCTTCAATAGAGAGTAGATCAGTGACTGGCTGATATAATGGTCATAATTAACTTGAATGGAAGACCTGGTTGGAAAACATCCAGATGTTCAATGAAAACCTTCTTCATCTCCAGAAACTCCAGGGTCATCAACAATTCCTCCCACTTGTAGCTTTTAAAGGAGGATCCAGAAGAACAAAGAGGAATCTGAATGTGATAGACATCAACACCATATGCCTTACCCTGGTGGAGAGAGCAGAGCATATGACAAATAATAAATGCATCATATGTCATTGTGTCAGTTGCTGTTCTTCCAACCATAGGAATCACAGGGGAGGAAACCTGGAAAATTGGAAATACCCCCCTTGCATAGAAGGTCAATCCAGTGGATACCTCTGATGCTCTAGGGGAATTTATACATAATTTGGATCTCTCCAGAGATGAAAATTTTACAAATCCTTAAACTCTACTCAGACCAACTGGAACAAGTCCAGATGGTTCAAACTGAGAGGTCAGATTTTTGAAGAGGAGGGAAGTATCAACATCTTCTCCTGTCTCTCTCACTCCTGTATTTGTATCAGGCACAGAGTCTCAAGCAATTAGACACCCCATTCACCTATACAAAGGAGATGAGATAAAAAGCATGAAACTACAGCATTGGTTGACAGTAGAGTGACCAAATGTTTTGTAAACCACCACCTGGCAATAACAAACCAATCATCAGGGGATTGGTGAGAGAAAGATAATCCTTTATATAACATTATCCATATAAAATAATAAAATTTTCTCATAATAGATTGTGGATATGAAAGAGTGATTCTTAGAATCACCTGGTTACATGAAATTAACCCCTTGATTGACTGAACCTCAGGAAAACTCTCTTTCTCAAACACACCTCATCCTTGCCAGACAATCAATGATTCCACCTCTCAGAGATATCTATTGTAGTATTTGGACCTGGATGTGAACTGTTACACTTTCCTTTCTCTTATGCCTATTGCTCCCATTTTACCCAGTCACTTAGTGATTCTCATGGACACTATTCATTTCTAGTCATCATGACTCATCCTGACTCATGACAACTCTTCCTCCATTAGTCACCCTATCTCTGACTCACTTCTTATCCCATGACTTGCCTTGACTCACTTCCCACTTCTTTGACTTCTTTTAACTTCTTGACTCATCATGACTCTCCTGACTCACTTCCACTAAATATGGCATTCATACAGCTTGGTCTGTGCTCACTTTTCCCCACTATATAAACCCAGCTACATACACTTATATTCCCTCTAAGCTAGTCTTACTTCTTACTTGCTTCAATCTATTTGATGAACCAACCAACAGCAAACTCCCTCCTTCTTGACCATATGATCATGCAATTGACCTCAAGGATTCTTTCATCCCAAAAGTGGCCAAAGTCAACCCCTTGAATCCAAAGAAGCTAGAAGCCTACAGGACCTTCATTGACAAACATCTAAAGTCTGGTAAAATTCACCCCTCCAAGTCACCTCAGACCTTCCCATTTTTCTTTGTTCAGAAGAAAGATGGTGAACTGCATCCACACCAAGATTACTAGATCTCAATGAACATATAGTCAAGAACACCTACCCCCTTCCTCTGATCTCAGAATTAGTTGACAAACTTCATGGATCAACTACCAAAATGAATGTTTGCTAAGGGTATAACAATATTCATATCAAACCTTCTGACACTTGAAAAGCAGCATTCATCTCCCTCTTGGACTCTTCAAGCCCACTGTCATGTTCTTTGACCTTTGTAACTCTCTGGCCACCTTCCAGGCCCTTATGGATGACATTTTCAGGAATATGGTTGCAGAGGGGTGGCTAGTCATTTATATGGACAACCTCCTCATTCATTCTGCCAATACAACAGTCCACCACAAGCATACCTGTAGGATTCTCCACCAAATGCATGACCACTGTCTCTTCCTGAAGCTTTACAAGTGTTTCTTCAACACCATAGAAGTTGAATACCTTGGCATGATTGTTCACCCTGATGAGATCACCCTCAATCCTGTGAAAATTGCCACCATCAAGAACTGGTCTCCACCTTGGTCTATGAAAGTGGTCCATTCATTTATTGGGCTCTGCAACTTCTATTGGAAGTTCAGTCCTAATTTCTTTTCCCTCTGTCAGCCCCTCCATGATCTCACCAAGAAATCCACACTCTGGAACTAGACTCCTGCCTGTCAATCTGCCTTTGAAACAATCTGGGATGCTTTCACTCACCAACCTGTTCTTTGCCTTCCTGGTTCCTCTGCTCCATTCTGGGTCATAACTGATGTCTTATTGCCTCTGGTGCCATCCTCATGCAAAAGGATATGAATGGCAATCTCTACCCTTGTGCTTATTTCTCCAAGATGTTTGCCCTTGAGGAACAAAATTATAATATCTATGATCATAAACTTCTTGCAGTAATCCATGCCCTGGAGGAATGGTGACATTACCTGACTGGAACTGCACATACAGTCACCATCTTTACCAATCACAAAAATTTGTCCTACTTTAAGCAGCCACACAAACTCTTGTACTAGCAGGTGCATTGGATGCTTTTCCTCCAGGATTTTGACCTTCATTTCTACCATATACTGGGCTCACATACAGGACATATGGATGCTTTATCTTGTTTGCCTGACATTGACATCAGGGTGATAATCAGAACATCACCCTTCTCTCTTCCCCATATTTCATCCACATCCTGGATGTTGTGCTCACTATCAAGATATCTGCCTCCACCTTGTCTGATCCCTTGGTTACTGACATGCTTACTGCCCTCAATTGTGGCTCCTCCTTACTCCCTTGCACCTCTTGAACTGACTGACATTTCACTGACAGTCTCCTCTACTTCTGGAATCACCTCTACTATGCCAGTGTCCCTGAGCCTGCCCATGCTAATCTTGTCCATGTCCTCCACAAGTCTCCTGCCAAGGGCCACCATAGTTTCTTCCACCTACTTCACTCTGTGCAATGTGTTACAATTCACCCCTTTTCTTTCTCCTTGCTTACTCCTCTTTACTTACTTCACGATCCAACCTACCAGATCACTTGTCATTGACACTTACTCCTTGATCTGACTCAATGAATCCTTTGACATCCTTCATTACTCATAGTCTGATCCATCTTGGACTTCCTTTACTCTTTTTGGCCAGTTGGTCATTCTGGCTTATGCCTTCATCCAATTCAACTTGGACTTCTTATCTTCTTATCTTTTGTCTTCCATATATGGTAATTTGTCTGTGCACCCACAGATGGGTATATAAACCACAGTCATCTAGCCATGTACCCTAAGCTAGACTTACCTGGGAACTACCTTGTTTGCTCCTCACTCCCAAGCCTTGAGCTCCTTGTCCACTGGCTAGCATCCCTAGACCAGAAGTATCCTTACCACCACAGGAAGACCCTTAGCCACCTTCATCCTTGTCTCCTAAGGAAGACCCTTAGGATAATGTTCTCCTATAACACTAGGAACAATCATCATCCACTAGGTCTATACTCTTCCCTGCCCAGGCTAAGTGTAACACAATACAACTATTGGTGGCCAGGACTCTTGACTTTTGTTTGCTGGTTCCTTACTGAGTGTACTGTTTGCCAAGTGTCCAAAGTGCTTACCCACCTGACCACCCTACTTTCCCTATTCCTTCTACTCCTAAAGATTCAAAGAGAAAAGAAAAAGCTGATTGAATGATCTGGATGTTCAATCTAGTACTTCTATTTATGAAAAGCTAATAGAGCCTTTAATTGATTCAAAGCTTGGTTGAGGCTATACACTAATGCTTAACTCATCTCTACCACACCAGATCTGGGAATTCCAGAACATGTACATGTTTGCTCAACAAAACCTGTAACATCTTGCTACTAATAAAACTTGCTCTGCTTTGATTCAGACTGTTGGAATTATTTATTCCATATTTGTATGCTTTTACTAGCTTATGTAATTACCCTTATATCACACCATAGCTCCCTCTGCCTACCTTAGTGACTTACTATTTCCCTAAGCCTGTCTTACAATGTCCATACACAATCTCCTATACCAACACTCAAGTTATCCTTGCAAAGCACTACTTGATAGTGGTGCTAATACTATCTTCATTGATTGAACCATTGCACAGAAAGCAAAGTTACCATTGACTTCTCTATCTCAACCAATTCTAGTCTATAATGTAGATAGTACTTGGAATTCTATAGGAGAAATCACACATTGTGCTGAACTAGTTATTGATTACTTGGAACATAGAGAAAAGGTTAATGTAGAAGTTACTGATCTAGGAAAGAATTAAGTTATACTTGGTTTCACTTGGTTAAAACAGCACAAACCTGATATTTACTGGACTAAAGAAACAATGAAAATGACTTGCTATCCTTGGACTTGTCATGCCTTGAAAGGACTAGCCCCTTTCACTCAGCAAATTGAAGCAGAAGAATAGAACTCTCTTCTTCAATCAAACAGTTTATGGATTCTAAAAAGACCACTGAAGAATTGGTACCTAAATCATACCATGACTTCATCTCTGTCTTTAAAGAAAAAGAATCAGAAAGAAAATATCAACACACAAACCTTGGCATTATACTATTGCTCTAAAGGAAAGCTTTGTACCAAAACCAGGAAGATTGATTCCCCTTTCTCCAGATGAACAACAAAAGGTATCATCCTGGTTAGATGATCAGTTATGCAAAGGATACATTTACCCCTTCAAGTCACCACAGACCTCCTTTGTTTTCCATGTACCAAAAAAAGATGGTCAAAAGTGTATGGTGCAAGATTACCACTACCTGAATGAACATACTATTCACAATAACTATCCATTACTCTTAATCTCTCAGCTTGTAGACAAGTTGAAAGGTGCTAGAATGTTCACAACACTAGACTTGCATTGAGGATATAACAATATCCACATCAAAGATGGAGATGAATGGAAGGCAGCTTTTGTTACTTACATATAAAGGAGCCTATGAACAACTGGTTATATTCTTTGGCCTCTGTAACTCACCTGCTATCTTTCAAACCAAAATGAACAAATTATTTGCTGATATGCCATATCCTGCAATCCACCTCTGGTCCTCTAGACCATCTCCACTCAACTTTACTCAGAACTCCAGCACAATCTTATCACAGATACACTCTATAGATATCAGACTCATTTCTGTTTCCTTATTTGTATATCCTTGTTCCATATATGTCCTCTCCATTTCTCCTTTCTCCTTTTGTTCTAGTCCCACTCATAGATTTCCCCTACAGCTGTGTCTCCTACACACACGCAGCAGTAGTAGCACAGCTCTGGCTTTCTTGTATCCAAAGCATTGCTCCACAGTCCATTGCTTAGTCCTTTGATTACTGATCTGCTACTTACCAATCTCTGTTACTAATCTGACTTCAGACTCCATATACAGTGACTCCCAAGACTGTTCCAATACCTAACCCCAATGCAGTGTGTGAAGCACACTGCAAATACCCATGGGAATTGTACTTAGCTTTGGTGAGACAAATAGGAGTACACACTCTTGGCTACCTACTTGTCCCTGGATCATGTGATATGGGCCAAAAATGGAAGAGATATGACTGTTTCTGTTTTAAAACAACAATGTCATTGGAACAGTTTTGGGACTTTTGGTATAGACCATAGGATCTCCATAAATCAAAGGCATGGTTGCTGTTGTTTGGTACTACAAGCAAAGATATATATGTAAATATTATGTCAGAGCTCCCACACCTCTTTTTTCTCACATTCACTATCAGCAATGCTCTATTTCCATCAAATAGAGAGGTTGTTCTTTTTAGACTCAAAATAAGCTTTTCAATGTATTCCATGTTTCAATCATGGTCCTACACATTCATATGATCATTGATGATCATTTTACAGCTTCCTATCAGTACCAGAAGCTATTGGAGATCATCTATCCAAATTATCTCCTATCAATTTCTATGATGTTATGGGTTTTACTTGGATTTGATAGAAAGAGAGGGCTGTTAGAGTGGCTTAGATTGTCATTTTTTCTCTCCTCTAAGCATCCTAGTTTGATTATTAATCATGTATACTCAGAGAGGCTTGATATCAGAATACACTATTGTTCTTTTCTAGATCTTGACATTTATGGAAGATATCTCCATATGTATAAATCCAAAGGTAGTATAATTAGTAAATCACAATATAATGTAATTACACCAAATATACTCCACAAGATGGCTAGCAAATATCTCTATGTACTAGATTTTGTATTTTTCATAAATATAGGGGATATTGTTATCTATGTACAAGCTTTATATAGGACTTTCATGTAGGTATATGAGTGGTGTTGATTTCAGTCATCAACAAAGCATCAATATGGAGTTTTTTGGCCACCCTAACAGCTCTTTCTTTCTATCAAATCTAAGTAAAACCCATAACATCATAGAAATTGATAGGAGATAATTTAGATAGATGATCTCCAATAGCTTCTGGTACTGATAGGAAGCTGTAAAATGATCATCAATGATCATATGAATGTGTAGGACCATGATTGAAACATGGAATACATTGAAAAGCTTATTTTGAGTCTAAAAAAAACAACCTCTCTATTTGATGGAAATAGAGCATTGCTGATAGTGAATGTGAGAAAAAAGAGGTGTGGGAGCTCTGACATAATATTTACATATATATCTTTGCTTGTAGTACCAAACAACAGCAACCATGCCTTTGATTTATGGAGATTGTTACATGGAACATGTTTTGAGGGTGTGGACTGGGACTTACTCATCAAGCAGGACACTCATGAAGAGGTACAACTCAGCACAACAAGGGACAAAGGCTATATGTCCAAGAGGATGAACGAAGGCTATACATTTGAGGGAGTCAAATGGACTAGGATTGAGGAGACTGGGTAGGTTGATGAGGGACTGAGGGACTAAGAGGACTCAAGAGAACATGTTATATTGTGTAGATTGAGAATGATCTACAAGGATGCAACACAGTGGTTTAAATAGAGGGAAAATGTGGAAACAATAGAAGGTTAAAAAATCCAAAGGAAACCGGAGGGAAGGGTAAGCAATGAGTAATGAGGTCCGATGAGAGCAAAGGAAGAGTAAGCACAGATAATGCCATCAGGCTGAAGGAGTAAGTGACTATGACTGAAGATAGCGCACATAAGTAAGAGGACCACCCTCTGTTGAACTTATACTTTAACGTTTATGCTACTCAGTTGCTATTCTTGGCATTAACAGCTAGACCATTCTATTCTTATCCAGGGTCTAGACCTATGATGTCACTATGATGTCATCATGTTCTTATCAACCAATAGCAGTTATCCTGCTTATCTTCTTATTGTTCTATTTATATCC
>JBBPTA010000385.1:0-15795 GCA_038093915.1 Boletellus aff. emodensis
AAGGATGTCAGAGATGGATTGGACTATGAGTAATGGGAAATGATAAAGGATCCGATGGGTCGGATTGTGAAGTAAGCATGAACAACAAATGATCCGGCAAGTTAGATTGAGGAATAAACGAAGAACAGTAAGCACAAAGAAAGAAAAGGGGTGAATTGTAACATTACCCCCACAGTACATTCAAAGTTACCAACTTTAGAAATCATGAGTAAAGGGTCCAGGTGAGCTGGTGACATTGGCATAGCCACTATCATCCAATTCATCGTTGCCGTCATAGTCTGGGAGATCAGGAGGGGTGTGCTGGGGACGAAGGAGGGTTCTCAGATGGTGAAGGCAATGGGTACCTCTTCACTAGCACTGTTATATGTGGGTCTGTGGGGGGAGATGGTCGTGTGGTCATGGTCACGGAGGAAGTGGAGGGCTCATCCAAGTGTATGGAAGTCCGTGGATAAGGGTGGGCCATCAATAGCCTCTTAAACGTTCAGGAGGAAACAGAGTGTGGTGAACTCCGGAAGTCCTACTGGACAGGTACTCTCAGTCGGAATAAATCTGAGTGTCTCCATAAGGGTACGATGAGGGTCCATGGTGTTACTAACAATCTAGACATAGGGCATTACCTCTTCTTCTGCGAACCATTGGGTTTGCATCTTTCCCTTCGGTCAGCCTCTTCCTTGTCTCCGGCTTCTCGGATGGAGTATTTAGATGATGTCATCTATCTGGCATTTTCCCTTTACCCGCCAGATGGAACTTCCCCTTAACGGTTCACCACTTACAGTTCCATATTCCCACGATCCCCTTTTATCGTTACACTTCCCCTATCTACAGATGCATGACCTCCTACAGCTGTATCTCTTACTATGCCTGTGTTTCCCCACGATCCCCATCAGGTATCTCCTTATTGGTAAGGTACAGCTCTACCTGGATATATATTCGTGCATGTACCACTAGTAGTCCTTAGCTAGTTCTATGCAATCTACACCTAGAATTTAGTTCATCCTCGAGTCCAGTTGGATAGAGAGAACAGAGAAGATCTGCTAAGTTCATGCGTACACATAACAAAAGAACTAGCTTTTCTACCCCGCCCCTGCTATCACAGCAGAAGGGCGAGAACCCTGATAACCACGTCCTACCGACCCCCGGAAAGTAGTGACGACGACATCTTCGAAGAAGAAACCCCTCATTACACCCCATCCCCTTCTCCCCAACCAAGAAGGATCACCAGAGGTAGTGCTCCCCCAACAAACCCACTCTTCAGCCAAAGAAGAAGAAGAACTTCCACAACCCTGGAATACACCACAAAGCCAACTCAGTTACTCACTCCTGTAGCCCAAGAACCTTTCCAACCCACTTATAGACCAAACACCCCGGGTACCCCAAATCCAGAACCACGATCCCCTTCCCCTATCCTCTCCCCTTCCCTTCACATAACTGTCGACCCAGACCTGGATGTTATCATGTCAGACCCTAAAGGAAAGAAACAAGTAAAGATCTTGGATGACAACCCCCCCGCCGAGATAGACCCTAAATCCCCAGAAATCAAAGCAGGGTTACCGGGTGACTTCTCAGGAGATGCTGCAGACGCATCCCAATGGATAGCAGCCATGGAGGCATACTTCATCATGAATTGGCACATCTATTACCAGGATGACATAAAGATGGCCACTTGCCTCAACAAGATGAGCAAAGGAAGAGGAGCAGTCTTTGCAGAGAGCCTGTATCCAAAGATCCCCCTCTATACGTGGGATCTGTTTAAAGAAGACTTCAACAGTACCTTCGTTCCGATTGGGATAAAAGAACGAGCCTGAAATGATCTCTATGAAATGAAGCAATCTGACTTCCCCGACGAGAGAGAAAGATCCCTCCCACACAAAGAGAAGAGAGGCAGTTTTGATGCATACACTGCCACCTTCCACCTGAAAGTGGCAAAGAGTGGCCTGGAAACCGGATATGACGAGATCTTGATCAACACCCTCAGAAGAGGAGTGGACCACTGGCTCACCAACATGATGGTGACCATCAACCCTCAGCCTGCATCTTGGAAAGACTGGGTTAGCAAAGCTCATGTCTTCAACAAGAACATAATCCGGCTTAAACAGTTGAGGGGAAGAAGGGATTACATCCCGATGCCACATGGGGGAGGAACCCGCCATGTGGAAAGAGATCCAAATGCCATGGATATCGACTTCGTCAAACTCTCCCTGGTAGAAAGGGCAGAGCACATGAAGAACAACAAATGCTTTGTGTGCCATCAAACAGGATGTAGATCCTCTAACCACAAAAAAGGGGCTGGAACTTCCCGAGGATGGCAAAAACCCCCCCAGAAAGTAAACACCGTCGCCACCACAGAAGTTGATGCCTTGGCCACATTTATCCAGGGATCAGATCTACCCCGAGACGAATTACTTCAAATCCTCAAAGTCTGCACTACCAAAGAAGAAGAAATCTGTATGATCAAGATGGATCAGGATTTTTAGATGGGAGGGAAGAAATGATGGCTTCTCCTCTCCTATCTCTAGCGCCTGTATTTGTAACCGGTACGAAGACCTGAGCAATAAAACTCCCCATTCTGTTGTACCAGGACACAGGCAAAAACACCATCGAAACATCCGCATTAATCAACAGCGGAGCTACTGGGAGTTTTCTCAGTAAATTCCTAGTCCAAACTCATGGGTGGAAGACTAAGTGTCTACCAAAACCCATCCTTGCACATAACATGGACGGATCCCTAAATAAACACGGGATGATCCGCAGTACGGTTACACTGCACCTATGCATTGGGGGGTACTCTCAACAAATGACTTTCCTCGTTTTAGACTGCGGAAAAGAAAAAGTGATCCTCAGCATAAATTGGTTAAGAAAAGCAAACCCAAAAATAAACTGGTCTACTGGAAAGGTGGAACTACCAGACATTAAGGAACCACCTACATCGGACGGAATAGATTATCGATACCTCCTAAGATACCTCGCTGAGGAGACTTTATCAAAAATAACCCTATCCACTGAACTAGCCCAGAAATCCAACCAACCAACCACCGAATTACCAGCTTGCTATTCTTCATACAAAGACATGTTCGGCAAACCTAAAGAAGGCGAACTTCCACCAAACCGACCATATGACCATGCGATAGACTTAAAACCCGATTTCTCCCCCAGAGTAGCCAAAGCCTACCCCCTGAATCCAAAGGAACTGCAGGTCTGCAAGGAGTTTGTGAATGAACATCTTTGTTCAGGGAAAATCCAACCTTTGAAATCTCCGCAAGCCTCCCCATTCTTCTTTGTCCAAAAAAAAGACAGGGGATTACAACCTTGTCAGGATTACCGCTACCTCAATGCTGCAACCATGAAGAACGCATACCCCCTCCCTCTAATCTCCAAACTCATTGATTGCCTGCAGGATTCTACCATTTTCACTAAAATGGATATCAGATGGGGTTACAACAATGTTCGTATCCTTCCTGGTGACGAATGGAAAGCCATGTTCAACACACCGTTTGGACTATATGAACCACTCGTCATGTTCTTTGGATTATGCAATTCTCCACCCACCTTCCAGGCCCTTATGAATGATATCTTTAAAGATATGATTGCGGAAGGGTGGCTTATCATTTACATGGACAACCTGATGATCCACACCCAGGATGATCAGGAGCTCCACCATTTATGGACCATGCGTGTCCTCAAACGTATGAGAGATCATTGGCTTTACCTCAAGCTCAGCAAATGTCATTTTAATGTCTCTGAAGTAGAATACTTGGGGATGATCGTTCGTCCCGGATCAATCACCCTAGACCCTGTTAAATTACAGGCCATTAAAGACTGGACACCCCCCAAGTCTGTGAAAGTAGTATGATCCTTCATCAGGTTTTGCAACTTCTACCAAAAGTTTATCCCAAACTTCTCCATGATTTGCAGGCCATTGCACGATCTGATGAAGAAGGATCATGTTTGGGCCTGGACTCCCCATTGTGCATCTGCCTTTCAACAGCTACAAAAGGCCTTTTTAGCGACCCCTGTCTTACAACTACCTCAGTCCACTGACCCTTTCTGGGTAATGACTGATGCATCCTTGGGAGCGGCAGGTGCTGTCCTCATGCAAAAAGATGTCAATGGTGACCTCCACCCGTGCACTTATTATTCATGAACCTTTTCCCCAGAAGAACAGAACTACGACATCTATGACTGCAAACTTTTGGCAGTCATACGTGCCCTAGAAGAATGGCGACACTATCTTACTGGAACAGCTCACCCTGTTACCATCTTGAGCGACCATAAGAATTTGGCCTACTTCAAACAACCACATAAGCTATCATGACGTCAAGCTTGCTGGATGTTGTTCTTGCAGGATTTTGATTTGTCTTTTTGCCACCAACCAGCGCGGTCAATGGGACCCATGGACACCCTATCTCAGAAGGACGAAGTAGATACTTCGCTTGACAACCACAACATTACCCTGCTCCCCACAGATCACTTTATCTCCCTCATCGACTTGGCCCTCGTGGACAAAATCACTCACTCATCCCCTACTGACCCTCTGGTTGTCTCTGCCCTGACCGCCCTTGAAGATGGACGTTCACTCCTCCCTCAATCATCGGTGCAGGATTGGCATTTCACCAACAATGCTTTGTACTTTAAGGGTCGCCTCTACATCCCGGAAGCTGCTCGCCATGACCTCGTGCATTCTATCCATACCTCCAAAGCCAGCGGACACGCCGGCACGTTCTGTCTGTTACACCTGTTGCAGTGTGATTATTGGTGGCTGGGATTACCCACGTTCGTCTGGCGTTACGTTGCCGGATGTGCCAACTGCCAAGCAAACAAGGTGATTATGCACCCCGTAGTGCCACCGGCTTCCCCGCTCGCCAGCACTGCCACCCATCCCTTTGAATCTATTTCCGTCAACCTTATCACCGGTCTCTCCCACTCAGGTACCTATGATGCTGTCATGGTCGTGGTCGATCATGGCCTTACAAAGGGGGTCATTTTCTGCCCCTGTATGTCAGACATTGATGCAAACGGGGTAGCACAATTGTTTTTTGAGAAAGTATTCCCCAGATTTGGCCTACATCAATGATGCATCTCTGATAGAGGACCCCAATTCACCTCCACCTTTGCCAGAGAACTGGCAAGACTATTAAATTATGACCTCACACTATCCACAGCCTACCACCCACAAACGGACGGAGAAACTGAACGCGTTAACCAGGAAATGGAAACCTACCTCAGACTCTTTTGTAAAGGAAACCCCACCGTCTGGGCCTCCCTCCTCCCCATGGCAGAATTCTCCCACAATGCGGCCACCCACTCTGTCACCACCCAATCCCCCTTTGCGCTGATGATGGGCTATGAACCCAGGGCGTATCCAGCCATCAGAACAACCTTCCTCCCAGCACTGGAACAGAGACTGGCCCGTTTGGACAACGCCCGAAAAGAAGCGCAGCAGGCACACCACATTGCCTGACAAAAAATGAAGGAACAAATACGGACCAATTTCCATCCCTGGAAGATGGGGGACAAAGTATGGTTGGACAATCAAAATCTCAAACTTCAATATGCCTCTAAGAAACTAGCACCCAGAAGAGAGGGCCCCTTCAAAATTCTCCAGGTTATCTCACCCATCACCTATAAACTCAAACTTCCTCCCACCTGGAGGATCCACCCAGTGTTCCATGCCAACCTATTGACCCCATATAAAGAGACTGCGGAACATGGCCCCAATTTCCTTAATCCACCACCGGAACATATAGATGACGAAGAACGATACAAAGTGGATCAGATTCTCAGTCATCGAGGTACCAGAGGGAGGAGGCAGTATCTGATCCGATGGAAAGGTTACTCATCCGCTGAAAACACCTGGGAACCGGAGTGGAACCTTGTTGGTTCTCATGAACTCCTTCAAGAATATAAAGCTGCACGACCCAAAGACTTTCCCCCAGCCAGACGAAGAAAACCCGACAAGAGAGCTCTATAAGTAGTCATAATCATGTCTCTCTTCACATTCCCAGTTTTCACTTTCATTTTTATCTTCTCCCTTTGCTTCACACTCCCCCTTTTCTTCTTTCTGATTTTAATTTGGGACTCCCACCGACGAATCCTCAAGCTTCGGACAGACGTCTGCTACACCCTCACTCCCTCTGTCGTCACCTTCTGTCGCCGCCTCTCCACCAACAACCCCGTCCTCAATGACAATGACGCCCCCCACCAAGACAAAGTCATTCCCCCTATCGTCAAAGTCAACCAGACCAAGGCATGGAACTTCGCCATCACCTTCCCAAACAAGGATGAGACAGAGTGGGGCACCACTAGAGGAACTGCATGGTAGTCCCCAAACCATTCATCCCTTTTGGTTATTCATAGATCTAGTGGCTGACGAAGTGGCAAATGAGAATTGGATTGGGCATGATCTCCAATATAACCTCTTCCCTATGGCTCAGCAAGCCTCCAGGCCCGTTACCATCAGCGACTTACCACCTCTTTGTCTCACCTGTCTGCCCTGTTTTCACCTTATTTCGTTCCTCTTGGACAATCTACTGGAAGATTGAACCATCACCCTGCTACTCGAAGACACCCCTGCCTTCTGAAACAACTCCAACCTTCCGCTCCTCCTTCAACTTCACCATTTCTACATCGTTACTTGCGAATCCACATATGTAGCCATCGACACCTTAAACTCCATAGAGGATCATGAATCCTATGCCCGAATCAACACCAATCTTGCCCTGGCCAGTCTTTCCAGCACCTGAGAGGCTATCACCCAGTTTGCCCTCAACGAGGGACTGGGACTCGCAGTCCAGCAACTCCCCCAAGGAAACCTCCTCCCCCATCTCCGCAACAGGATCGCTGCCCTCACTACCGACGAACAATGATTCTATTTCTTCCCAGATAATGCCACTGTTACATGTACGTGTAAACTTAGCAGATCCTTCTTCTCTCTATCCTTCTGGACTCGAGGATGAACTAAATTCTATGTGTAGATTGCATAGAACTAGCTAGGGACTACTAGTGGTACATGCGCGGATATATACTCTGGTAGAGCTGTACTTTACCAATAAGGAGATCCCTGATGGGGATCGTAGGGAAACGCAGACATAGTAAGAGATACGGCTGTGGGAGATGATGCATCCGTGAATAGGGGAGGTGTAACTCCAAAAGGGGAATGTGGGAACATGGAACTGGAAATGGAGAATCGTTATGGGGAAGTTCCATCTGGCAGGTAAAGGGAAAATGCCAGATAGATGACATCATCTAAATACTCCATATGGGGACGAGATGTGGCAGAAGAGGAAGTGGAAGTGGAATGAAGAGAAAGACATAGACCAAGTGGTTGACATAGAAACAAATAATGCCCCACCTCTAACTCGTTAGTAACAGCTGCCTCTGACCTTGGTGTGGACAGCGGTGCAGACCAAACACAGTCCCCTTTTGAACCAACACCAACAACTGTCCCAACCCCTCTGACCCCCACACACAACTTCGTCCCAATTAGACTGGACACCCCACGACCTGATCCGTCCACCCCTGTCGGATCTTCCCCCGAGCTCGTTGCAGTCCCTAATGCTCCCCAACCCGCGCGAGTACACGTATACACTGAGCGAGCTAGACCTCCTGCAAGACTGGGTAACTACTGTCACCAGGGTTTTAGAGGAAGATCCCCTGCCCCAAACAGGGTTATGGGTCGACAAAGTATTACAAGCGACCGAGAGTCATCTGTTGACACCGTCTCCACCACCCCTATCTCTCCTACACCTTGAGGGAGCGATTGATCGGCAGTCTGCCACCAATGTGGGTCCAGAAATCACTATCAACCCGCCTGCCGACATTATCTCTGCCCTTTCTGTCACCTTCCTGCTCCAGGGCATCCCCAATATGCTTGCCCAGAACGTGTTTGCATGGCTTGCAGAGAGCATGGCCATGGACGACTGGCCTGCCCGTCCATCACCAACACTTACACTTCCGATGATGGAGACAGCCACGATGTCAATACCGGGGGAGGTAGTGTCTGAGTTGGTGACTCAGACCAACAACGGGGGTATTGTTACTAACAATCTAGACATAGGGTATTACCTCTTCTTCTGTGAACCATTGGGTTTGTGTCTTTCCCTTCGGTCAGCCTCTTCCTTGTCTCCTGCTTCTCGGATGGAGTATTTAGATGACATCATCTATCCGGCATTTTCCCTTTACCTGCCGGATGGAACTTCCCCTTAACGGTTCACCACTTACAGTTCCATATTCCCACGATCCCCTTTTATTGTTACACTTCCCCTATCTACGGACACATGACCTCCCACAGCCATATCTCTTACTACGCCTGTGTTTCCCCACGATCCCCATCAGGTATCTCCTTATTGGTAAGGTACAGCTCTACCTGGATATATATTCGTGCATGTACCACTAGTAGTCCCTAGCTAGTTCTACGCAATCTATGCCTAGAATTTAGTTCACCCTCGAGTCCAGTCAGATAGAGAGAACAGAGAAGATCCACTAAGTTCACGCGTATGTGTAACAGACAGTAACAGAGTGAGAAGTTCTTTGAAGATATTGGCACCATTCTTGAAGAGCAAGGATGACAGTGAGGAGTTCCTGGTCATAGATGTCATAATTCCGCTCTGCTGGGCTAAAGGTCTTTGAGAAATAGGCACAAGGGTGGATATCACCATTAGTGTCTGCCTGTAGGAGGACTGTGCCTGCTGCAAGGAGAGAAGCATCCATCATGATGGAAAACGGGCGAGAGATGTCAGGGAAAGCAAGGACAGGGGAGGAAGAGAAGTGGTCTTTCAAGGCATCAAAGGCATGCTGCTGGAGAGGGGACCAAAGCCAGAGTTCATATTTTCATGTGAATAATGTCAATGGGGCAACAAGATCAGAAAATCTGGGGATAAACTTGCGATAGAAGTTGGTGAACCTAAGGAAAGAGTGAACTCCTTTAACCAATGTAGGGGGGTCCCAGTCTTTGATGGCCGAGAGTTTGGTGGGATCCATTTGTACCCATCCTTGTCCAATGATGAGCCCAAGATACTCTATTTGTAGGATACCAAAGAAACATTTTGAGATTTTTAGTGAGAGGTTATGTTCTTGAAGACAAAGGAGTACCCACTTGGTTCTAGTGTGATGGAGTCTGAGGTTGTCCTGTGTGTGTATGCTGATGTCATCCATGTATATCTTTAACCATTGCTCCATGATCATATCTGCAAAGATGTGATTCATGAATGCTTGAAACACAGGAGGGGCATTGTTGAATCCAAAGAACATGATGGTCGGTTCAAAGGGCCAGGGGGAGTAATGAATGCAGCTTTCCATTGATCTTCTTAACAAAGACGAATGTTGTTGTATCCCCATCAAACATCAAACTTGGTGAACCAGGTCAAATCCTTCATGTCATCAATGAGTTCTGTGATGAGAGGAAGGGGATAGGCATTTTGAATGGTGTGTGAGTTGAGATAGCAGTAATCCTGGCAAGGGCAAAGGGTTCCATCTTTCTTTGGTATGAAGAAGAAAGGAGAGGCCTGTAGAGATTTCGAGGGGACAATACAACCAGTTTTTAGGTTTTCCTCAATGAAGATTTGGCAGGCTTCATGTTCTGCTGGGTTGAGAGGATAAATCTTGGCAATCTTTGGGATGAATGATGGTTTTAAATCAATAGTGTGGTCAAAAGGACAATGAGGAGGTAGGGTACTGAACATCTTTTCTGAGAAGATGTCAGCAAACTCCTTGCACCACAAGGGGACTTCTTGTTCCTGAGGTTTCTCCTGTTGAGCTAGTTGGATAGATAGAGTGATCTTTCCTAGGTGTTGGGGGTATGGATCAGTATCAACATCTGTCTAGGGCGGACTCTCACAAAAAGGTACCACAGCTTCCTCGAGAGTTAGAGTGTTGGCTGTCCAGTTGATGAGAGGATTTTGTCATTTTAACCAAGTCATTCCTAGGATGACACGGGGTGAACCAAGAGAGGTAACTGTCAAGTCCGGTTCTTCTCCGCTCTGCTCCGGTCGGTCGGAGGTGCGAAGGGTGACTGGACGAAGGGGCAGAGTCGTCGGAGGCGGATGGACTTTGGCTTCAGCGATGCAGGTGGCACGCTGTGCCCTTGCGCGAAGTATGTCCTAAGTATTTCGGAGGACGGAGTTGACAATCGGAACAGAATCCGATAGAGCAAACAGAGAAGTGACTTAGATTTGATATACGAACTAAAGAAACTACAGCATAGGGTACAAGGGTTTATATACGGAGTCCGAAGGCAGATTAGTAACGGAGATTGGTAAGTACGGAGATCAGTAAGCAAAGAGGTTAAGCGAAGGTACCTCGGAGCTGTACTCCGGGTACTGTGGAGCTGGAGCTGTGTTCGCGTAGAGAACACAGCCGTGGGCGAAATCTACAAGCGAGACTAGAGTAAAAGGAGAAGACAGGGGAAACATATGAAAAGAGAAACGGAGATAAGAGTCCGGTATCTACAGAGTGCGTCTATGATAAGATTGCACCGGAGTTCCAGTGGAGTTATTCCGGAGAACCGGAGTTGGACTTAGGGATATGACAGTAACTAGGAAGGTGATTTTGTCTGTGGCATTAGGGAATGAGACATTGGCCGAGATGGTACATTTAATGGTTTCTTGGTGGTTTGAGGTTCCATCCACATTGTACATAGTGAGGGGTTGTGGAAGTTGTCTAATTCCAGCATGAAGATGAGAGTCAAGGGAAGAGTCAATGAAGTTGTTGGTAGCTCCACAGTCAATGAGGGCAGAGGTGTTGATGTTTTGTGTTCCAACATGTAGGTGAATGGGAAGATTCATAGTGTGTCCATTAGATAGTCCTATGATTACAGTGGAAATGTCTAGGGAAAGGGAAGGAGACATTGTCACTTCTTCCCTTACTGAAAACCTGAGGTCAAGCTTTCCTGGGGTTCTTCATCAAAACAAAGTTTGAGAGTCTGAAGGATCTCTCCTTTGTTCTTGCTGGCTAAGCAAAGACTTTGGACATAGGTGTTTAAGACAGAGGAAGGGGTGGTGATTACTGGAGGGGAAACAGTGGGAGTGACAGGGACAGTGGTGTTTTGAACTTGTTGGTTCCTGAATGGATTGGTTGAGGGGTGAGGGTTTTGAGTTTGTGAGAAGGTGTGGCATTGTTGGGCATTGTGTCCCTTCTTCCTGCAATGAAGACAAAGGCCTTCTTGGAAGTATTGAGCACATTCCACAGGGGTGAGTTTCAAGACACAAACTGCTGTTGGATATTTAGTTATTGTACTGCTTTTGGTATGCTTACATAAGCTAGAGCACAGTACTTAGTCCTTTCGTACTTCTGTAGTTACTCTAGTGCTTACTAGGTAACTACAGTTCCTACACAATATTCTATAACTGTGTCAATGTCCATGGTGTTTGGGTCAGGGATTGCAGAATGAGAGGTGAATGAGGAGGGGGTGCAATGACCTTTCTGAAGGACAGCAATGCAAGCCTTCTGAGCATGAAAGGTTTTCGCTTTCTCAATCCAATCCTTGATAGTGATGGGGAGAGGAGATATGGACAAGATTATGATTGCGATTTGTTGGTCAAGACCAAGTGAGAACTTTTGAAGGTTACAGGCAACTCCAAAGGGTGCACAGACTGAGGTGCAGCAAGGGAGTGTGTGGAACAAAGTGCTGAGACTCACTTCTTAGTTGGAGACAAGAACTGCAACCAGAGTGTTAACTGTCCTAGGTCTGTTGGTAGACCAAGGAGGAAGTCACAAGTATTACAGTCACAAGGGTATTGTGATGGTAGAGAGTAAGGGGATGAGGGCTCTGAATGAAGGGATGAGGGAAGAGTACTCAGGTGTACTCCTTGGACTGGAACAGGTAGAAGAACTGTTATTCAATATGGGCCAGAGGGCTCAGACTAAATAGTGTCTGGCTACAAGGTTCAAGCTCAGACTTAAATATGAAACACTACAGTGAAACAGATGGAAGCATCTGAAACAGTAGGTGAAACACAGAATCAAAGAAGGTGTTTCACCTGTTGATGTAATGGTCTAGACCTTGTAATATATCTGAAACGATAGAAGGATCTAGCCTATGCTGAAACATGAGTAGCATATGTCATAGATCATGTGTCATGGAGATCATCAGTAAATGATAAGATAAGATAAGATATCTTCAACAAGAACTGGTTGATGAGGGTAGTGTCATCAGTAATCCTTGCTTTTGCTGTGGGATTCTGAAACTCAGTGATATACTTTTAGACACCATCATCTGATTCTCCATCAGGATGTTTGGAGGACTTCTGAACAAGCTTGGCAAGCTCAAGATGGGTGGTGGCTTTGGTGTCAAAGGGATAGAATGTGGACTCAAAGTTCTCAGCAAACTTGACAAACATTTTCTCAGAGGCAGTGGTCTTGGAGTCAGTCATCTTGTTATACCACATCTTAGAGAAAGAGACTCCTCATTCCTTGCTCATCTTGTTCAATGTAGTCATGATCTTGATCTTGTTGGTGTTGTACAGTGTTATGCTTGGCCCAGGTAGGGATGAGCATAGACCTAGTGGGACGATGGTTGCTCCTGAGTGATCATGGAGAACATTATCCTAAGGGTCTTCCTTAGGAGACAAGGTGAGAGTGGCCAAGGGTCTTCCTGTGGCAGTGATGAGGGTACTTCTGGTCTAGGATTGCTAGCCGGTGGATGAAGGTACTGCCAGTCTAGGAGTGCTAGCCAGTGGTAGATGAGGAGCTCAAGGCTTGGGGAGCGAGGAGCAAACAAGATAGTTTGCCAGGTAAGTCTAGCTTGGGGTACATGGCTAGACAACTGGGGTTTATATACCTGTCTGTGGTGCACACAGACCAGCTACCATATAAGGGGAACAAAGGAAAAGAAGATAAGAAGTCCAAGTTGAATCGGACGGGGGCGTAAGCCAGAATGACCAATAGGTCGAAAGGAGTAAAAGAAGTCCAAGATGGATCGGACTATGCGTAGTGAAGAATGACAAAGGATCCAATGGATCAGATCGCATGGTAAGCATGAATGTCAAATGATCCGGTGAGTCAGATCGAGGAATAAATGAAGAACGGTAGGTGCAAAGAAAGAAAAGGGGTGAATCGTAACATTACCCCCATAGTACATTCGAAGTTACCAACTTTGATTAAAAGTCATGAGTAAAAGGTCTGGGTGATCTGGTGACGTTGGCATAGCCACTGTCATCCAATTCATCGTTGCCGTCATAGTTGTAGTCTGGGAGTTCAGGAGGAGGCGTGTCGATGCGATGGAGAGGGTCTCTGTGTCATATCCCTAAGTCCAACTCCGGTTCTCCGGAATAACTCCACTGGAACTCCGGTGCAATCTTATCATAGACGCACTCTGTAGATACCGGACTCTTATCTCCATTTCCCTTTTTGTATGTTTCCCCTGTCTTCTCCTTTTACTCTAGTCTCGCTTGTAGATTTCGCCCGTGGCTGTGTTCTCTATGCGAACACAGCTCCGGCTCCACAGTACCCGGAGTACAGCTCTGAGGTACCTTCGCTTAACCTCTTTGCTTACTGATCTCCGTACTTACCAATCTCCGTTACTAATCCGCCTTCGGACTCCGTATATAAACCCTTGTACCCTATGCTGTAGTTTCTTTAGTTCGTATATCATCTAAGTCACTTCTCTTCTCGCTCAGTTGGATTCCGTCTCCGACCCTCTGTCTCCATTCTCTGAAATATAAGGACCAAACGTGCAAGGGCGCAGCGTGCTCTCCGCATCACTGAAGCCAAGTCCTTACCCCTCCGACCCAACTCCATCCACCTCCGTCTCGTCCCTCTCTCCCTCGTGCTTCCGACCGACCGGAGCAGAGCGGAGAAGAACCGGACTTGACACTCTGATGGCAAAGGCAATGGGTACTTCTTTGCCTGTGCTGTTATACGCGGGTCCATGGGGGGAAGTGGTCGGGTGGTCATGCTCTCGTAGGAAATGGAGAGCGTGTCCGAGCGTGTGGAAATCCGTGGATAGAGGTGGGCCGTCTATGGCTTCTTGGACGTTTAGGAGGAAGTGGAGTGTGGTGAACTCCAGAAGTCCAACAGGACAGGTATCGTTATTCGGAATGAATCCGAGTGCTTCCATAAGGGTACATCGAGGGTCCATAGGGTCATAGATCAGGAGTTCTGGAAGGTCAGGTGTGAATAATTCAACGACCGTGGGATGAGAGTCAAGCTCAACTCCCAGGGAGAATCCATCATGGTGGGGCGTGGGAGTCCAAAGGCTCGGGGTGGACGGGGATACGGACCGGTCAGCGAAGGCCAGAGGGCGAGGAGAAGTGCCTTTTGAGGCGTACAGAGTTCCGGGGCGGCAGTATGGATGAGGGCACGGAGAGGGAGTGCTCCGGTGTGAAGAACTGGGGGAAGACGGTGGTAGCGGGGAATGAACAGGTCCCATGCAGTTGGCAATTGTGTGACCGGGGGCTGAGATAGAACATCCAGGGCATATGTACCTTCAACAGTACAACTTGTTGTGGCTAAGGCAGTGGCAGTGAAGGCATGCCTGCCAGTATCGAAGGTGGGACTTGGGGATGGGTTCATCATCCTGGGCGGCGGTTACCTCCACAGTGGGAGCAGGGGGCATGGCGTCGTTTATGGTTAAATTGGCGGGGAGAGTGGGAGATTCGTTTCCAAATTCCCAGAGCACATTGTCTATTTGGTTGATTGCATTACCCAATCCTAGTTGGGTGATGTCAAGTCCGGTTCTTCTCCGCTCTGCTCCAGTCGGTCGGAGGTGCGAAGGGAGACTGGGTGAAGGGGTGGAGTCGTCGGAGGCAGATGGACTTTGGCTTCAGCGATGCAGGTGGCATGCTGCGCCCTTGTGCGAAGTATGTCCTAAGTATTTCGGAGGACGGAGTTGACAATTGGAACGGAATCTGATAGAGCAAACAGAGAAGTGACTTAGGTGATATACGAACTGAGGTTACAAATGGAGGGTACAGAGTTTATATACAAAGGTCCGGAGTTGGATTAGTAACGGAGATTGGTAAGTAAGAGATCAGTAATCAAAGGAACTGCGGAGCTGTGCTCCGGATACAAGAGAAGCCGGAGCTGTGTGCGCGTAGGGAACACAGCTTCAGAGGAAGTCTAAGAGCGGAACTAAGACGAAAGGAGAAAGAGGAGACAGAGTTACTATAAACGGAATAAGGATGTACAAAAGGGGAAACGGAGATATGTCCAATATGTACGAGGTGCATCTGTGATAAGATCGCACCGGAGTCCTTGACTGGAGATGGTCCGGAGGACCGGAGTGGGAACGCGGGATATGACAGGTGAGAGCGGCGAGGAGGGCAGTGTGTAGACGAAGGTCAGAGCATTGGAGGATAGTGAAAAGAAGACGTATGTGATTGTTCATAGGGACGTGGTCAGTGAGACCAATGATGGCGTTTCGCATAGCCATGTGGTGAGTGTAAATGTCCCGCAAGTAGCCAAGCAGGGAGACGGGGGCGATGGCACAGTCAAGGGTGGTGATGAGGCGGGAGTTGAGCAGGGCGGTGTCAAGCAGGGAGTCGGCGACGGGGGATGGGGTATAGACAGTTTGTCTGTTCATGACAAAGGGGAGCGCGGCGGTGGGGATCAAGAAGGCGTCCATGGTGGTGGTGGTGGTGGTTGGGGTTTGTCATATCCCGCGTTCCCACTCCGGTCCTCCGGACCATCTCCAGTCAAGGACTCCGGTGTGATCTTATCACAGACGCACCTCGTATATATCGGACATATCTCCGTTTCCCCTTTTGTACATCCTTATTCCATTTATAGTAACTCCGTCTCCTCTTTCCCCTTTCGTCTTAGTTCCGCTCTTAGACTTCCTCCGAAGCTGTGTTCCCTACGCGC
>JBBPTA010000386.1:0-15793 GCA_038093915.1 Boletellus aff. emodensis
TCTTCACAAGGTTTACACCCGATTCGGACTGTATGACAAGATCATCTCCGACCGTGGTCCCCAATTCGCATCCGCCTTCGCCAAGGAGCTTGGAAACCTCCTCGGATACTCCCTTTCCCTCTCTACCGCCTACCATCCTCAGTCAGATGGAGAAACGGAACGTGTCAACCAAGAGGTTGAAATGTACCTTCAGATCTTTTGCCAAGAGAATCCCTCCTCATGGTCCAAAATGATTTCCCATGCTGAATTTGCCCATAACCACCGACCTCACTCCGTCACCGGGAAGTCCCCGTTCTTCCTAATGATGGGATTCGAACCCCGACCGCTTCCCACGGTCATCTCCGCGACTTCCATTCCCGCAGTAGAAGCATGTCTTTGACTTCTGACTGCCACTCGAGAAGAAGCCCTCGCTGCCCACACCCTCACCCAACAAGTGATGAAGTCCTGTTCCTCCAAGGGCTTCAAACCATTCACCAAAGGAGACAAAGTTTGGCTAGAAGCCAAAAACCTCAAACATCACATCGCCTCCCCGAAGCTCGCCCCCAAGTGAAAAGGACCGTTCGTTATCACGGACGTACTATCCCCTATCACTTACAAACTCTGACTTCCAAAAACTTGGAAGATTCATAACATGTTCCACGCTTCCCTCTTATCGCCCTATCGTGAAAACGACGTCCATGGGAAGAACTTCCCGAAGCCACCTCCGGACCTTGTAGCGGGCAAAGAAGAATACGAGGTGGAACGCCTCTTACGTCACCGCGGACCCTCGGACAACCGGCAATTCCTGGTCCGGTGGAAGGGTTACACCCCCGAAGAAGACTCTTGGGAGCCAGAACGGAATTTAAAACATTCAAAGGCTGCTCTCCTCGAGTATAAAAAGGGTCACCCTTCTGTCTTCCGACTTTAACACCCTCCGACCCCAACCACCACCACTACCATGGACGCCTCCCTGATCCCCACCGCCGCACTTCCCTTTGTCATGAACGGACAAACCGTCTATACCCCGTCCCCCGTCGCTGACTCCCTGCTTGACACCACCCTGCTCGACTCCCGTCTCGTCACCACCCTCGACCGCGCCATCGCCCCTGTCTCCCTGCTCGGCTACTTGCGGGATGTTTACACTCACCACATGGCCATGAGGAATGCCATCATCGGTCTAACTGACCACGTGCCGATGAACAACCACATATGTCTCCTTTTCACCATCCTCCAATGCTCTGACCTTCGTCTACACACCACCCTCCTCGCCGCTCTCACCCAACTAGGATTGGGTAATGCAATCAACCAGATAGACAACGTGCTCCGGGAATTCGGAAACAAATCTCCCACTCTCCCCGCCAATTTAACCATAAACGACGCCATGCCCCCTGCCCCCACCGTGGAGGTAACTGCCGCCCAAGATGATGAACCCATCCCCGAGTCCCACCTTTGATACTGGCAGGCATGCCTTCACTGCCACCGCCTTAGCCACAACAAGTTGTACTGCCGAAGGTACATATGCCCCAGATGTTCTATCTCAGCCCCCGGTCACACAATTGCCAACTGCATGGGACCTGTTCGTTCCCCACTACCACCATCCTCCCCCGGTTCTTCACACCGGAGCACTCCCTCTCCGCGCCCTCATCCGTACCACCGCCCTGGAACTCTGTACGCCTCAAAAGGCACTTCTCCTCGCCCTCCGGCCTTCACTGACCGGTCCATATCCCTGTCCACCCCGAGCCTTTGGACTCCCACACCCCACCATGATGGATTCTCCCCGGGAGTTGAGCTTGACTCTCATCCCACGGTCATTGAATTATTCACACCCGACCTTCCGGAACTCCTGATCTATGACCCTATGGACCCTCGACGAACCCTTATGGAAGCACTTGGATTTATTCCAAATAACGATACCTGTCCTGTTGGACTCCTGGAGTTCACCACACTCCACTTCCTCCTAAACGTCCAAAAAGCCATAGACGGCCCACCTCTATCCACGGATTTCCACACGCTCGGACGCGCTCTCCATTTCCTACGAGAGCATGACCACCCGACCACTTCCCCCCATGGACCCACGTATAACAGCAAAGGTGAAGAAGTACCCATAGCCTTCGCCATCAGAGATCCCCTCCGTCGCATCGATACACCCCCCCCTGATCTCCCGGACTATGACTACGATGGCAACGATGAATTGGATGACAGCAGCTATGCCAACGTCACTGGATCACCCGGACCTTTTACTCATGACTTTTAATCAAAGTTGGTAACTTCGAGTGTACTATGGGGGTGTCAAGTCTGGTTCTTCTCTGCTCTGCTCCGGTCGGTCGGAGGTGCGAAGGGAGACTGGGCGAAGGGGCAGAGTTGTCGGAGGCGGATGGACTTTGGCTTCAGCGATGCAGGTGGCACGCTGCGCCCTTGTGCGAAGTATGTCCTAAGTATTTCGGAGGACGGAGTTGACGATCGGAACGGAATCCGATAGAGCAAACAGAGAAGTGACTTAGGTGATATACGAACTGAGGTTACAAATGGAGGGTACAGAGTTTATATACGAAGG
The DNA here is from genome assembly GCA_038093915.1 of Boletellus aff. emodensis. Classification (NCBI taxonomy): domain Eukaryota; kingdom Fungi; phylum Basidiomycota; class Agaricomycetes; order Boletales; family Boletaceae; genus Boletellus; species Boletellus aff. emodensis. Next base: position 2,534 of record JBBPTA010000386.1, read on the forward strand.
TCCAGAGTTGGATTAGTAACGGAGATTGGTAAGTAAGAGATCAGTAATCAAAGGAACTGCAGAGCTGTGCTCCGGATACAAGAGGAGCCAGAGCTGTGTGCGCGTAGGGAACACAGCTTCGGAGGAAGTCTAAGAGCGGAACTAAGATGAAAGGAGAAAGAGGAGACGGAGTTACTATAAACGGAATAAGGATGTACAAAAGGGGAAACGGAGATATGTCCGATATGTACAAGGTGCGTCTGTGATAAGATCGCACCGGAGTCCTTGACTGGAGATGGTCTGGAGGACTGGAGTGGGAACGCGGGATATGACAGGGGGTAATGTTACGATTCACCCCTTTTCTTTCTTTGCTCTCAACTGTTCTTCGTTTATCCCTCGATCTGACTCGCCGGATCATTTGTCATTTACGCTTACCTCGTGATCCGACCTGTCAGATCTCTCGTCACCTCCTATTACTCACAGTCCAATCCATCTCGGACTTCTTTTACTCCTTTCAACCTATTGGTCATTCTGGCTTACACCTCCGTCCGATTCAACTCGGACTTCTTATCCCTTTTCCTTTGTTCCCCTTACATGGTAGCTGGTCTGTGCGCATCACAGATAGGTATATAAACCCCAGTCGTCTAGCCATGTACTCCAAGCTAGACTTACCTGGCAAACTACCTTGTTCGCTCCTCGCTCCCAAGCCTTGAGCTCCTCGTCCACCGACTAGCACAGCTAGCCCAGCAGTACCCTTCATCCACCGACTAGCACAGCTAGCCCGGCAGTACCCTTCGTCCACCGACTAGCATCGCTAGCCCAGCAGTACCCTTCGTCCACCAACTAGCATCGCTAGCCCGGCAGTACCCTTCGTCCACCGACTAGCATCGCTAGCCCGGCAGTCACCTTGTTGCCGTAGGAAGACCCTCAGCCGCCTTTGTCCTCGCCTCCTTAGGAAGACCCTAAGGATAACATCCTTCGCGCTCGTCTAGGAGCGACCATCGTCCCGCTAGGTCTACGCTCGTCCCTACCCGGGCCAAGCGTAACAGCAGGGGTCTGCAAATTGCAGAGAAGTTCAGGATGAATTTCTGGTAGAAGTTGCAAAATCCAATAAAAGACCGCACTGCTTTCACAGATTTGGGTGGTGTCCAATCCTTAATGGCCTGTAATTTGACAGGATCAAGGGTGATTGACCCGGGACAAACGATCATCCCTAAATATTCCACCTCGGAAACATTAAAGTGGCATTTGCTGAGCTTAAGGTATAATCAGTGCTGTCACATCCTGTTGAGTACACGCAGTGTTTGCAAGTGGTGGAGTTCCTGATCATCCTGGGTATGGATCATCAGGTCGTCCATGTAAATGATAAGCCATCCTTCTGCAACCATATCTTTGAAGATATCATTCATGAGGGCCTGGAAGGTGGGCAGAGAGTTGCATAATCCGAAGAACATGACAAGTGGTTCGTACAGCCCAAACAGTGTGTTGAATGTGGCTTTCCACTCGTTGCCAGGCAAGATATGAACATTGTTGTATCCCCATCTGATATCCATCTTCGTGAAGATGGTGGAGTCTTGTAGACCATCAATGAGTTCCGAGATCAGAGGGAGGGGGTATGCATTTTTCACGGTTGCAGAGTTGAGATATCAGTAATCCTGGCAAGGTCACAATCCTCCATCTTTCTTTTGGACAAAGAAGAACAGGGAAGCTTGTGGGGATTTCGAAGGTCGGATTTTCCCAGATCGAAGATGTTCGTCTACGAACTCCCTACAGACCTGCAATTCTTTTGGGTTTAAAGGGTAGGCTTTGGCTACTTTGGGGGAGAAGTCAGGTTTCAGGTCTATTGCATGGTCATATGGTCGGTTTGGTGGAAGTTCGCCTTCCTTTGGTTCGTCGAATACATCTTTGTATGAGGAATAGCAAGCTGGTAATTCCACAGTTGATTGGGTGGATCTTTGGACCAACTCGGTGGACAGGGTTACTTTTGATAAAGTCTCCTCTGCTAAATATCTCAGGAGATATTGATATTCTGTTCCATCAGATACGGGTGGTTCCTGAACATCGGGTAGTTCCACTTTTCCGGTAGACCAATTTATCTTTGGATTCGCCTTTCTTAACCAATTTATTCTGAGGATTACTTTTTCTTTTCCACAGTCCAAGACAAGGAAAGTCATTTGTTGCGAGTATCCTCCAATGCACAAAGTTATTGTGACTGTACTACGGATCATTCCATTTTTGTTTAGAGATCCATCCATGTTATGTGCAAGGATGGATTTGGGTAGGTGCTTTGTTTTCCACCCTTGTGTTTGGACTAGGAATTTACTGAGGAAACTCCCTGTGGCTCCACTGTTGATTAATGTGGATGTTTCGATGGTGTTTTTGCCTGTTCCCTGGTACAATAGAATGGGGAGTTTGATTGCTCAGGCTTTTGTACCGGTTACAAATACAGGCACTAAGGATAGGGGAGGAGAAGCCATCGTTTCTTCCCTCCCAACTAAAAATCCTGATCTGTTTTGATCATGCAGATTTCTTCTTCTTTGGCGGTGCAAACTTTAAGGATACGAAGGAGTTCGTCTTGGGGTAGATCTGATCCTTGGATAAAGGTTGCCAAGGCATCGATTTCAGTGGTGGCAACAGTGTTTATCTTTTGGGGGGGTTTTCACCAGTTTCAAGAGTTTCCTGTTCCTTTCTTGTGATTGGAGGATCTGCACCCCGTTCAGTGACACATGAAGCATTTATTGTTCTTCATGTGTTCTGCTCTTTCTACCGGGGAGAGCTTGACAAAGTCGATATCCATGGCATTTGGATCTCTCTCCACATGGTGGCTCCCTCCCCCATGTGGTATAGGGATATAATCCCTTCTTCCTCTCAACTGTTTAAGCCAGATTATGTTTTCATTGAAAACATGAGCTTTGCTAACCCAGTCTTTCCAGGACGCAGGTTGGGGGTTGACAGTTGCCATCATGTTGGCAAGCCAGTGGTCTACTCCTCTCCTGAGGGTGTCGATCAAGATCTCATTGTATCTGGTTTCTAGGCCGCTTTTTGCTGCCTTCAGATGGAAGGTGGTTAAAGCTCCCTCTCTTCTCCCTGTGCAGGAGAGATTTCTCCCTCTCGTCGGGGAAATCGGACTGTTTCATTTCATAGAGATCATTTCGAGCTCTTTCCTTTATTCCGATTGAAATGAAAGTGCTGTTGAAGTCTGCTTTGAACAAATCCCACATATAAAGAGGGATCTTCGGATACAGGCTTTCTGTGAAGACTGCTCCTCTTCCTTTGCTCATCTTGTTGAGACAAGTAGCCATCTTTACATCGTCTTGATAGTAGATGTGTTGATTCATGATGAAGTATGCTTCCATAGCGGCTATCCATTGGGATGTGTCTGCGGCTTCTCCCAAGAAGTCACCAGGTAGTCCAGCTTTGATTTCCAGAGATCTGGGGTCTATTTCTGCAGGGGGGTCATCTTCGGAGCCCTTGGCTTGTTTCTTTCCTTTTGGGTCAGTCATGATAACATCTGGATCAGGGTCAATAGTTATGTGGAGGGAAGGAGAGAGGATAGGGGAAGGGGATCATGGTTCAGGATTTGGGGTATCCGGGGTGTTTGGTCTATAGGCGGGTCCGGACGGCTCTCAAGCTACAGGAGCGAGTAGCTGAGTTGGCTTTGTGTATTCCAGAGTCGCAGAAGTTCTTCTTCTTCTCTGACTGAAGAGTGGGTTTGTTACAATTTGTTCTCCATACTCACATATCCTTTTCCTTTCTGTCTGCTGTCCTCGTCGCTCCCCTATCTTTGGTATGCTTTATAACAATTATGAACATTTCTTCATTGTCGCAGGCTTACCTATGACTTACATTTGTTCTCTTTAGTCATACTTGTTTACCCGTCGTCCGATCCAACTCGGACTCCTTACATATCTTCGACCCTAGGGAGTCATTCTTACTTACGCCTTGTCCGATTCAACCCGGACTTTGTCATCACTTTTACGACTGTTCTATTGCCTTCTTTATGATTCCATGCTGTGCATTCCTTCGTATATAAGGACAATCTCCTGTACCTATTCCTCATTCTCGATCTGCGCAATTCAGCGTACTCTTGAGTCCTCCTAGTCTCTCAGTCCACTCTCGAGCGTGGTCCTAGTCCTCAGTTCTTCAGTCCGCTCTTGAGCGTATAGCTTCTAGTCGTTCTCTTGAATGAATAGTCTTTGACCTCTTCAGCTGAGTTGTACCTCTGCGTGAGCGTCCTGCCATCGAGCCTTAGTCCAATCACTTGAGGTACGCCCTGCATAACAGGGTTTGTTGGGGGAGCGCTTCCTCCGGCGATCCTTCTGGGTTGGGGGGAAGGGGATGGAGTATAATGAGGAGTTTCTTCTTCAAAGACGTCGTCGTCACTACTCTCTGGAGGTCGGTAGGACGTATTTGTTGGGGTTCTCACCCTTCTGCTGTAGTAGCAGGGGTGGGTTGGAAGAGCTAGTTCTTTTGTTACACGTACGTGTGAACTTAACGATCCTTCGTCTTCTCTCTATCATCCAGGACTCAAGGAGGAACTAAATTCTATGTGTAGATTGCGTAGAACTAGCTAAGGACTACTAGTGGTACATGCGCGAATATATACTCAGGTAGAGCTGTACCTTACCAATAAGGAGATACCTGATGGGGATCATGGGGAAACACAGACATAGTAAGAGATATGGCTGTGGGAGATGATGTGTCCGTGGATAGGGGAAGTGTAACACCAAAAGGGGTTCGTGGGAATGTGGAACTGTAATCAGTAAATCGTTAAAGGGAAGCTCCATCCGGCAGGTAAAGGGGAAATGCCGGATAGATGATGTCATCTAAATACTCCATCCGGGGACGTGATGACACAGAGGAAGAAGAGGAAGCTGACCATAAAGAAAGACGCAGACCTAGTGGTTCACAGCAGAAGAGATAATGCCCCACCTCTACATTGTTAGTAACAATCACATTCCCATAGTGTCCTGCACGGTTTAGAAAGATCACCAGCTGAATTGATACAGGGAGCTGCAAGTTATTTGACCCAGAATTAAAGATTGTGTGTTCATGAATTTTGTCAATGATACAATCAAATACCACTAGGTCAACACGCAGCTTCTTGCAGAAAAGATGGGGCTGGAACACTGCAAAGTGCTCCAAGAGATGGATCTGTGGGGCATGCAAGAGTGGTACCTTGAGTTGGTTCAAAAACCGAGCTCTTTCTACTTCATCACAGAGTGGTACAATTTCGCCAAGGAGACGTTGGTAAGGCTCACCCCCATCATACATGCCATCTGAGTCCTGACTGTCAGAGTCACTCTCAGAGTCAAGGATATCAAGAAGGACGAGAGGAGGGATGATAGGACTCGGAGAAGGAGGGGGGATTATGATTGGCTCAAAGCATCATCCCATTCGCTGTCTACATCAAGATCATTGTCATCAATATCACTCTCCACCTGGAGCACCCTAGTTCATGCTCTTGCCTCTGTGACATGGAGGGCAACGATGTCAAGTTCATCAAGCAATTCCTGGTGGATAGATTTGTGGGGCATGGGAGTGGGTGGAATGGGGGTGGGTGGTGGGCAAAATCACACAGTGTATCATTTTATGGTTCAAATATGCCATCTGCATGGAATTCTATGGTCTCTGTTGTTCCATCAACACTTCAGCAGATTTTACAAAGTTGCCCAATGCACATGACCCAGCATATTGGCCAGGAGTTTCCAGCACCATCAGAGTAATCTGAGTTTCAATTTCAGCCCAAAAACATTGCTACACTCTTGCTGCCTTCAGAGTGCTTTCAGAGCAACTCTGATGCTCATCATGGTGGCATAACAGTGGTTGTGAATACCATTATGGTCAGGAAATCAAGGGAGTGGCAAGCAGTGTTTTTTTTTCAGACCTAGTCGGAATACTGCCCATCAGCGTCGGCCATTATGAAGTAGGAAGTGAGCGTGACAGAAACCAACCAAAAGGAACGTCTGAGTTGCGGACCATCGGCCCCGGCCGGCGCCTTAGCGTACTATGCAGAACTAGGTTAGCCAGTTGCTTCATGATAACATCGCTTGTTCAAAAAATTCTGAGTTGGTTCTGAGATGACCACGTGACGGTCGCCTCGAGTCAACTCGAACTTGAAGCGAGCGCGCCAAACCCGACTCGACCCCTACTCTAGTTCTTCAGTTACAGCTTACCTCCGATCGAAAGTACGAGAATGGACGCCCCCGAGCAGGTCCAACAACTTAGGAAGTGTAAGAAAGTATACTAGTCTTGTCCCAGGCCCAGGTTAGCAAGTCTTCAGTTTTCAAGTTGCCCACTGGCAGTCACGCAGCGTATTTACTACCTATAGTACGGTAGCGCGAGTAATCATGCATGTCTACCACTGAATGACATCAAGAAGAACATTTGCTTCCACTAGTATTAATACTTGTGCTGTGTCCATGATGGATGCGGTCTCACATGCAAGGAACGGCGAAAACTATCATGATCGCACACACTGGTCCGGTGGGTGGATGGTGAGCACCGCGGCGGCCTAGTGGCTGTCCTGAGTCAGTGCACTCGCACAGCATCAGCGCTCTCGTCGAATCCTGGTCGAATCTCTTTGCCTCCCTTCACGCAAGTTGTTCCACTCTCCTAATAAGGGGTCGAATCTTGTCAGTGGACTGGTGGGTATTCGGAACATGAGGACCTCGCTCAAATTGTTGATAGCTTGGTGATTAGACCTGCAGCACCAACTTGAATACTTCAGCAGCAATGAGCTCGGTGGTTTCGGATTTCCAGACTGTGTTCTTAGCAGCGACCAATGTCCTGGAACTTCTTGGAGAATTTTGCTCGGGCAAGTATAAAGAGGGAGAAGGGATACATTTCCTCGAGAGGGCCATTACTGCGCGACGTACTGCAGTGGGGCTCCATGCCCAGGTCAATCCTATTCGATTCTGGCCATCGAATAATCTTGCAGTTCATCTATCCACTCGCTACTCGCTTCTAGGAACAAGGGGTGACCTCGAGGAGGCAATCACAATTCACCAGGATACCCTCGCACTTTGTCAACCAGATCATCCCATTCGATCCATGTCAATGAACAACCTCGCTTTCTGTCTTTACACACGACACTGTCAGTATGGGATGCCGAGCGATCTTGAAGAGGCCATTGCGATGCATAGAGGTGCATTAGCACTCCGCCCACTGGGTCACCCCGATCACTCCATTTCGTTAAACAACCTAGCGGGTTGCCTCTATGCTCGGTATTGCAAGCTTGGGGTAGCAAATGACCTGGAAGAAGCCATCGCTCTCCAGAAACGCGTACTGGAACTCCGCCCAGTTGATCATCCCGGTCGTGCCGGGTCATTGAACAACCTTGCATGTTTTCTTTTCTCTCAGTATAGCAAAACGGGAGAGATGAATATTCTTGAGGAGGCCATTTTGATGCATTGTAGCACACTAAAGCTTCGCCCCGTGGGTCATCCTGATCGCTCCGAGTCATTGTACAATCTCGCATACTGTCTTTTCACTCGACATAACCAACTGGGCACTGCAGACGATCTCCATGAAGCTGTCTCAATGCATAGAGCTGCACTCGAACTACGCCCACAAGGCCATTCTAATCGTGCTATGTCGTTGAGCGGGCTTGCCACCTCTCTTAACACCCGATTCCAAAGGCTAGGCACACTGAATGACCTTGAGGAAGCTATCGTGCTGCATAGAAGCGCTCTGGATTTCTGTTCGCCGGGTCATCATCTTCGATCTTTGTCAATGACCAACCTTGGTGTATGTCTCACTACCCGGTACAGCAAGCTAGGAGAGGTGAACGACCTCGAAGAGGCTATCACAATGCATGAAGGTGTATTAAAGCTTTACCCTCGAGGCAGTCCCTATCGCTTCACCCCGTTGCATAATCTCGCGCTCTGCCTCTCCACCCGCTATGATAAGCTAGGGGTGATAGGTGACCTCGAGACGGCCATTGTCAATTTTAGGGATGCGCTCGAACTTCTCCAACCAGGCAATCCAAGCAGACCCCTCTTGTTAAACAACTTTGCGAATTCTCTCATTACCCGACACAAACAGCTCGGAATGATGAGTGACCTCGAAGAAGCCATATCTATCCATCAAGATGTATTGGAAACTCGCCCGCTGGGACATCCTCTCCGATCCTCGTCAATGGACAACCTTGGACGTTGTTTGTCAACTTGGTATTCTTTACATGGAGATGTTAGTGTTCTCAACGAGGCTGTTACGATGCACAGGGGTGCTCTAGCTCTTTGCCCGCCTGGACATCCTGATCGTTCAACATCGCTGAATAATCTTGCTTTTGCTCTTATGACCCAGTACGACCATCATGGCACATTGAGTAACCTCGAGGAAGCCACTGCAATGTACCAGGGCGCACTGGATCTTCACCCCAAGGGGCATCCACAGCGCCCTGCATCCCTGGACAACCTTGCCTATTGCCTCTGGAAACGGTATCACCAATTGGGGGCTATCAGTGACCTCAAAGACGCCCTTACGATGCATAGGGATGCACTAGAACTGCGGCCATTGGGCAATCCCGGTCGATTTTACTCGTTGGGAGGAGTTGCAAGATGTCTCGTCCACCGCTATTGCCGACTGGGGGTTGTGGATGATCTCGAGCAGGCTATCGTGATGCACAAACGTGCATTGCAACTTCAACCCGAGGGTCACCCTTGCCGTTTTGCATTATTGCACGACCTTGCACTTTCACTCACCACTCGCTTTGAGTGCTTGGGTGAGATGGACGACCTCTACGATGCTATCGGGATGCACCGACATGCTCTACAGATCCAACCGCAGAGCCAAACTGATCGTGCTACGATACTGGGTAGCCTTGCGATCTGCGTCTTCCATCGTTATGGCCGGCTGAGAGAGATGGCTGATCTCAAAGAAACAATTGCGAACCTCAGAGATGCTCTCCAGCGCTTCCCACTTGGCCATCCTTTTCGAGCTGGGTCGCTTCATAGCCTCACTAGTTATTTGATTGCCGAGTTCGACCAGTCTAGTGAAACGGAGGTTCTGGAGGAAATCTTTGATCTCTATTCACAGCTTGTGCACGTGTTACACACAGTTTCGTTCGGGGACCTGAAGACAGCCAAAGCATGGATACAAGCTGCCGAGGCGTGGGGCCACCACTCTACGGTCTTGGCGTACCAGACGGCGCTCCAGTTCCTAGTCCGCCACCTTTCTACGCTTCCGTCTATGCCACAGAATTTCGCCGTACTCAAGGAATTCACCTCTTCCCTCTCAGTTGATGGGTTTTCAGCTTGTGTTCGTAACAAGAAATTCACCAATGCGGTTGAGCTTGTAGAACAAGGCCGTAGTGTTTTTTGGACGCAATATATTCGCTTTCGCTCTCCGCTGGAGGACGTCATTACATCTCTGGGAGACGCGGGGAAGGCGTTGGCAGAAAGGCTTACCCAATTGAGCTCACTCCTACATATCGTTCTCGATCTCCCGTTCCTCGATTCCCCACCAGTCGACTCACGCCCGTATCCCCCGTCTCAGTACGATCAGGCATGGCACCTTAACCTTCAGTTGCAAAGCGTGGTGGACGAGATTCGCGGACTCCCGGGTCATTCCCGCTTTCTTTTACCCTTGCTATATCCCGACCTGCGTGAGGCAGCCATTGGGGGACCCGTCATTATCGTAAATGCAAGCAAGTACAGCTGTGATGTTGTGATCGTTCTCTTCGACAGGGACCCTATCCATATCCCCCTCCAAATCACAAAGACGGACGTTCGCGAACTGTCCTTGAGGTTTCAGTCTTTGATGCTCCAGGTTGTGGACGAGGGCATGGACATAACGGAGGATCTTGTTGTTTTTTTGCAAGAACTCTGGGACGATATTGCCTCACCCATCGTTGCAGTTCTTCAGACATTGTTACCTCGCCGATCACGCATTTGGTGGTGTCCGACAGCCGAGTTCTCACTCCTGCCCCTGCATGCTGCCGGGGCACATGATGCCGCGCATCAAGCAGGGCAACCGAACCTGTCAGATCTGTACATCTCGTCGTACACACCGACTCTGGCGGCACTCGTTCGTGCCAGGCAGGAGGGTCCATTGGACCCTACGTCGACAAAGCAGAGTTTTCTTGCTATAGGTATCGCAGAGGCTCCCGGTGAGCATGTGCTCGCTTCTGTAAACTGTGAGCTCGCCGACATAGCAGAGCGAGTCGCGCCGAGCACAATGTTTAGAACGATCAAAGATGAAGAGGCCAACATCTCGAACGTGACAGAAGCGTTGCGCGAGGCGGAGTACGTTCACGTCGCCTGCCACGGCCTCCCGGACCAATACCGCCCGTTCGAGTCTGCGTTTGCGCTGCACGATGGACACTTGATGATCAAAGACATCATGCGATTGGACCTACAGCGGGCGCGGTTCGCGTATCTGTCCGCATGCGAAACCACGGTCGGAGACGAGGAAAGTCCAGACGAGGTGATCCATCTCGCCGCTGCGATGCACGTTGCCGGATTCCGATCTGTAGTCGGGACGATGTGGGCCGTGGACGATGGGGTGGCGGGCGAGATCGCGTCCACGTTTTATGCGAATTTGGTGGACGAGCCTGGTGGACGTCTGGATCATACACGCGCAGCGGATGCGTTGCATAGGACCATGCAGGATTTGAGTGATAGGATACCGCTTGACCAGCAAATCTTGTTCATACATATCGGTGCATAGTAGTGACTTTAGTAGCTAAAGTTCGGCGAGAGCAATTCATTACCTCGCCGTCACTAGCCTGGGCATATGGATGACTATCGCGATGAGCGGATTCATAGCGGGTATGAATGATATCCCTAACTCCCTGACACAGCAGGATTATCACCTTTAGTAGCAGTATACGCGATCCCATGCGAGTCCGATACGGCCCTTTACGGAGTGTCTGTGATGCCCTCGCCGGAACCGGCTACACTTTCTTGCCGGTTTACAAGTTTTCAAGTCTTTGAAAACGCAGTGGTGCCGCTAAATGGTTTTCGTCGTGCTGCCACTTTTCCTCTGTGGTGATGGCGTCAAATATCCTCGCACAAACCACCGTCGATCTGAAGGTGGCTAGGGACAATATGTCCTTTGACTTACGGACAATCCGGGACTATCTCTTCGGTGATTCAAAGTCGTTCGCCGGATTTGCGACATCTGGGACTGACGTTTAGGCATCCTCTTGGGACTTTCTTTTTTGACATAGCTGGTAGGCACAACTGGGAGAGCTTTCTGCAGCTCGAAAGCATTCTCTGCAAAGAGCCCGTGTTCGACAAAACCACCAGGTGAGTGAGCCCTTCCCCTCACCTCGTCATTATCTCTTTCCGGAGCAGTTCACTGACATATATTTATACCCACACGGCTTCCTATATCAAAGGGATTTCATTGGAAGGGTTGATGCATATAAGCGTGCCCTCGCCATCACGAAACGTTTGACAGAATTACAGAGACTGCATGAATGGACGGCGGATCAGACCGCTCAAGCGATGTTGATCCTGTCGGAAACTCTCCCGATCAATCTACACGACCTCGGTGCGTATGACAGCACGATTTCTGCCTTCTTTTCTTACTCTTTGGCAGCATTTGAACCCGTCTTCGCCAGTCAGGGGTCCGCCGACCTGTTGGACGAGTATCTGGAACTCGTCTCCAACAAGGGTATACACGGGTAAACCCATCTCTTCCGAATCTTCCCATCGTCCTTAACACATTCTCTTCTGACGCTAGATGCTACATGCAGACCGAGCTCGGTCACGGCACGAACGTCGCGAGGCTGGAGACGACGGCGACGTATCTCCCCGACACCAAGGAATTCGAGCTCCACTCGCCGACTTTGACGAGCACCAAGTGGTGGATCGGCGCGCTGGGCAAGACGGCCACGCACGGGATCGTGCAAGCCAAGCTGATCTTGCCTGATGGTAGGGACGTGGGCCCTCACCTTTTTCTTGTCCAGTTAAGATCACTGGGTTCGTCTCGGATCGGTGGTCCCGTGAAATTCCGCCTGATTGTCGCCCAGAAAATCACTCCCTACTCCCAGGGATCACTGCTGGGGACGTCGGCCCCAAGGCTGGGGGAGGTAATCGCCACATCCATCCTCTCGTCGTCCACGTCCGACGGTTGATTACTCCACAGGGTCGGCTGCATTGGACAACGGATTTGCTAGATTTGACCACGTAAGAATACCTCTCAAGAACATGTTTTCGAAATTTGCAAAGGTTACCGAAGACGGTCGATACATCAAGCCCTTGAATCCGAAGCACAGTTTTGGTGGCGTACGTCTGTATACCGTGTCTCAAGCATACGAAACTCAACACTCGTTCTTAGATGTTGTATATCCGTGCGAGGTATCTACATCTACCCGTACGGCTTTGATTTCCTAACGCCCGCTCTTAGAATGATTACAAATGCTGGATGGACTCTCGCAAAAGGTCTGTTGCTAGTTTCCGCAATATTCTTTCACCTGACTGGAATCAAAAGGCATCACCATTGCAATCCGCTATACCACTGTCCGCAGACAAGGAGAACCCGACGATCGTGGACTAGAGCGCCAAGTTATTAAATATCCTTCTACCTATTATCGTCTTCTCCCTATCCTCTCACGCTCGTACGTGTTCATTGGATTGGGTCGCCAAATAGTACGTGTTTCACCTTCGAACATGCGTCTACCTGGACAAGTGTTTAGAAAAAAACGTTCTCCGCCCTTGGAGGGCGAGTCGAACAAGGCGACTTGGAGTACCTCGCAGAAATTCACGCAATTCTCTGCGGTTTAAAAGTCCTGGCCACCACCGAGACGATCGATGGTCTCGAGAACGCGCGTCGTGCTTTAGGTGGACATGGTTACAGCGCGTTCGCTGGCATCGGGCGCCTATATGCGGACTATCTCCCGGCCGCCACGTAGGTTGACCTGACGCACTGATTCTTCGTGTCGTTCACGTTCTGGCAGGTTCGAGGGGGACAACTTTGTGCTGGATGCGCAAGTCGTTCGTGCGGTCCTCAAGTCATATAACCACTTGGCTGCGACTCCGGGTCGTCCCTTGGGTTTGCATGCAAGCTATCTTCGTCTTCTCAGCAGCGAGCAATCGCGTCGACCGGTGATCAGCATAGAAACGTGGCAGGACCATGCAGCGATCGTATACCTTCTCGAGTGGCGTGCTGCGCTAGCCGTTCAGAGCGCTGCACGAAACGCACGTCACCCAGACGCCGGCATCAATCGCAGATTATCAAAAGCGATCACCGAGGCGTTCGTGGCGGTTCAGGTAGGCGACATGGTGTCTGACTTGAGCCGGCTGCCACAGAATGAAGCCCGCGCGCTCGAAG
>JBBPTA010000387.1:0-15789 GCA_038093915.1 Boletellus aff. emodensis
TAGAAAGCCAAGTGTATGTACGTCATTTCATACACTTGTGGTTTAGGGCTAGGGTTAGGGGCTATTGCATTTAGTCATAACTAATGTAAAACATGCAAACATGTGGACAGTTTTTTGAGCCACTGTATGTCAATGATGATATAAAGATTGTCACTTGCCTCAATAAAATGAGCAAAGAAAGAGGCACAGTCTTTGCTGAAAGCCTCTATCCAAAGACCAACCAATATATGTACATGGAATCAGTTCAAAACTGAATTCAGGAATGCCTTTGTTCTGATCAGAGAAAAGGAATGTGCCAGGAATGACCTGTATGAGATGAAACAGATTGATTTCCCTGATGAATTGGAAAAAGGATTCTCTCACAAGGAAAAGCAAGGAAGCTTTGATGCCTACAGCTCCACCTTTCAACTGAAGACCACACATAATGGACTAGAGAGAGGATACAATGACATCCTGATTGATACCCTTTGACAAGGAGTAGATCATCGATTGGCCAACATGATGGTAACTATCAATCCACAACCCACCATCTGGAAGGACTGGATCACAAAGGTGCATGTGTTTAATGAGAACATCATATGCCTCAAACAACTCTGAGAAAGGAGAGACTATATTCCACTCCCCCATGGAGGAGCTTTTTGACACTCCAAAAGAGATCCAAACACCATGGATGTAGACACAATCCACCTCTCTCTAGTAGAAGGGCAGAATACATGAGAAACAACAAATGTTTTGTATGCCATCATGTTGGATGTAGATCTTCCAATCATTGAAAGGGAGGAGGGACCCCTGGAAGGAGATTCACTTTAAAGCAACAAGTAAAAGCAATCTCCACTACTACCCCAGATGATGCACTAGGACAATTCATTCAGAGCTCTGTTCTCCCCAGGAAGGAACTCCTCCAAATTCTGAAGGTTTGTACTTCCAAAGAAGAAGAAATTTGGAAGGTACAAATTGAACTGGATTCTTGAAGTGGAGGGAAGGGTCAATGGCTTCTCCTCCAATACACCTTGCACCTGTATTTGTAACCAGTATGGAAACTAGAGCAATTAAACTTCCCATCTTGCTGGAACAAAACTCCTGTGCCAAAACCATTGAAACCACTGCCCTGATAGACAGTGGGGCAATGAGGTGCTTTATCAGTAAATTACTTGTAAGAAGAAATGGATGGAAAACCCAATGCCTTCCCCAACCTATACTAGCCCACAATGTGGATGGATCTCAAAACTGAAATGGAATGATCTGAACTTTGGTATCCCTATGACTCTCTGTTACGATTCACCCCTTTTCTTTCCCCTTGCTTACCTTTCTTCACTTACTCCACAATCTGACCAGCCAGATCATTTATCATTCATGCTTACTTTGCAATCTGATCTATCAGATCCTTTGTCATTCTTCATTACTCATAGTTTGATCCATCTTGGACTTCCTTTACTCCTTTCAGCCAGTTGGTCATTCTGGCTTATGCCCTCATCCAATTCAACTTGGACTTCTTATCCTCTTTCTCATTGTTCCCCATATACAGTAATTGGTCTGTGCACCCACAGACAGGTATATAAACCCCAGTTGTCTAGCCATGTAACCCTAAGCTAGACTTACCTGGCAACTACCTTGTTTGCTCCTTGCTCCCAAGCCTTGAGCTCCTCAACCACCAGCTAGCACTCCTAGACCAGCAGTACCCTCATTGCCACAGGAAGACCCTCAGCTCCCTTGTCCTTGTCTCCTAAGAAAGACCCTTAGGATAATGATCTCATATGACACTAGGAGTGACCATCATCTGCTAGGTCTATGCTCGTCCCTACCTGGGCCAAGCATAACACTCTCCATAGGAGGATCTACCCACCAGCAGAAGTTTTTGGTTATTGATTGTGGAAAAGAAAGAGTCATCCTCAGAATTGATTGGTTATGAGTGGCAAACCCACAAATAGACTGGTTGTCAGGAGCAGTATGTTACACTTGGCCTGGGTAGGGACGAGCGTAGACCTAGCTGATGAGGGTTGCTCCTGGCAAGGCGAGGGGCACATTATCCTAAGGGTCTTCCTTAGGAGACAAGGACATGATGACTGAGGGTCTTCCTGTGGCAACAAGGGTACTGCCGGTCTAGGAGTGCTAGCTGGTGGACAAAGGAGCTCAAGGCTTGGGAGTGAGGAGCAAACAAGGTAGTTTGCCAGGTAAGTCTAGCTTAGGGTACATGGCTAGATGACTGGGGCTTATATACCCATCTGTGATGCACACAGACCAGCTACCATATAAGGAGAACAATAAAAAGAAGGTAAGAAGTCCAAGTTGAATTGGATGGGGGCGTAAGCCAGAATGACCAATAGGCCAAAAGGAGTAAAGGAAGTCCGAGATGGATTGGACTGTGAGTAAGAGGTAATGACAAAGGATCTGATGGGTTGGATCATGAAGTAAGTGTGAATGACAAGTGATCCAGCGAGTTGGATTGTGGAGTAAGTGTCATATCCCACGTTCCCACTCTGGTCCTCCAGACCATCTCCAGTCAAGGACTCTGGTGTGATCTTATCACAGACGCACCTCATACATATTGGACATATCTCCGTTTCCTCTTTTGTACATCCTTATTCCGTTTATGGTAACTCCGTCTCCTCTTTCTCCTTTTGTCTTAGTTCCACCCTTAGACTTCCTCCGAAACTGTGTTCCCTACGCACACACAGCTCCGGCTTCTCTTGTATCTGGAGCACAGCTCTGCAGTTCCTTTGCTTAGTCCTCCTGATTACTGATCTCTTACTTACCAATCTCCATTACTAATCCAACTCCAAACCTTCGTATATAAACTCTGTACCCTCCGTTTGTAACCTTAGTTCGTATATCATCTAAGTCACTTCTCTGTTTGCTCTATTGGATTCCGTTCCGATTGTCATCTCTGTCCTCTGAAATACTTAGGACATACTTCATGCAAGGGTGCAACGTGCCACCTGCATCGCTGAAGCCAAAGTCCATCTGCCTCCGATGACTCCACCCCTTCGCCCAGTCTCCCTTTGCACCTCCGACTGACCAGAGCAGAGTGGAGAAGAACTGGACTTGACAGTAAGCAAAGAAAAGGTAAGCAAGAGGAAAGAAAAGGGGTGAATCATAACACAGTACAACTACCCCAATTGTTAACAAAACACCCCAGGGATCTTGAATCCCAAAATTATCTCCTTTGATACATCTCTCTGGAGAAATACTGAGTAAGGTGACCCTCTTTACAGAGTTGGCCCAACAATAGACACCTGAAACACATATGCTACCTCTGGTATTCTCCAAATACCAGGATGTGTTTGGAGAACCACAACCTGGAACTTTACTGCCGGAATGCCCCCAGGACCATACTATTGACCTCTTCCCAGACTTCACACCCAAAGTGGCAAAGGTATACCCACTCAACCTAGCTGAATTAGTAGCTTGTAAAGAATTTGTGGATGAACACCTTCATACTGGAAAAATACAACCATTGAAATCACCTCAGGCCTCACCATTCTTCTTCATACAGAAGAAAGATGAAGGACTGTGTTCATGCCAAGATTATAGGTATCTCAACTCTTTCACTGTAAAGAATGCCTACCCCCTACCACTGATCTTGGACTTGGTTGACCAACTAAAGGACTCCACTATCTTCACAAAGATGGATATTTGCTGGGGTTACAATAATGTCCACATCAAAACCTCTGATGCCTGGAAGGTGGCCTTTATCACTCCTTTTGGGTTGTTTGAACTGCTTGTCATGTTCTTTGAGCTCTGTTATGGTTGTCTGCTTGTTTCCCCACATCTTTTCTCTATCCATCCTTTGTCCTTCTCACTCTCCTGTCTTCAGGATCTTCTACTACAACTACAAACACTTCCTGTTATGATTCACCCCTTTCTTTTCTCTTGCTCTTGTTTCTTTGCTTACTCCACGATCCAGTCTGCTGGATCATTTGTCATTTATGCTTACTTCACAATCTGACCCATTGGATCCTTTGTCATTCCTCCTTACTCACAGTCCAATCTATCTCAGACTTCCCTTACTCCTTTTGACCTATTGGTCATTCTGGCTTATGCCTTTGTCCAATTCAATTTGGACTTCTGTCAAAACTAGTAAAAGGGCAGATAGCCCACTACAAGAACATAAGTAAAGAGAGAACAAAAGAAAAGAAGTTTAACCCACCTCAGCCACTGCCCTAAAAGCAGGAGAACAACTGAGGGACAAGAAAGGAAAGAGGATGCTTGAATACCCATGGGTGGAGGTGTGTGTGTAACTCTGCACCTCTGGTATTAACTCCACTCAGGGATTTCATACCTCTGAGCATACACAAGCATTGGATATAATTGAAGCATTCAGGAGAAAGCAAGCGTCAATAAAGAAAAGGGAAAATGGAAACCTATCCAGAAAAAGGCAAAGTAGGTGCATACACCAATGTGTCCTTTTGTCTAAGTCCCTTTCTTGCCATAGCATGAAGCTCTATCTCCGTCCAGGCTTTGTTTGGACCGGAGTTTGGAGGAGTAGTGGACCAGAGATGAAGTAGGAGTTAGTTGGAGGTGTGGACTTTGACAACTTCTTATCTCCTTTTCCTTTGTTCTCCATATATGGTAGCTGGTCTGTGTACATCACAGATAGGTATATAAACCCCAGTCATCTAGCCATGTACCCTAAGCTAGACTTACCTGGCAACTACCTTGTTTGCTCCTTGCTCCCAAACCTTGAGCTCCTTCGTCCACCAGCTAGCACCCCTAGACCAGTAGTACCCTCATCACCATAGGAAGACCCTTGGCCTTGTCATCTTTGTCTCCTAAGGAAGACCCTTAGGATAATGAACTCCTCGCCTCACCAGGAGCAACCCTTGTCCACTAGGTCTATGCTCGTCCCTACCCAGGCCAAGTGTAACACTTCCTTGTCATTGCAGGTGGCCCTTTGACCTATGTGCACTATCCTTAGTCATGACTGCTTACTCCTTTGGCCCAATGTATCATCACTGCTTACTCTGCTTTTGTTCCCATCAGACCTCATTGTCTTTGCTTACTTTTCCATCCAATATCCATTGGATTCCTTCACCTTCTATTAGTTCCGTGTTTTCCCTGTATTTAAACTGCAAGTATTGCATCCTTATAGCTCATTCTTGATCTATGCAATATACACATCCTCTTGAGTCCTCCTAGTCCCTCAGTCCTTGTCCATTCTTCTTAGAATGTATAGTCTCTAGTCTATTCCTTCAGACGCATAGTCTCTTGTCCCTCGTTGAGCTGAGTTGTACCTCTTTGTGAGTGTCCTGCTTGTTGAGTAAGTCCCAGTCCACATCCTCGAGGTGTGTTCCACATAACAAAAGATTGAGAATCTCCCCTGGTCCCTCCTATTTAGGAGAAGGACACACCCCAGTCATCATACCTCCCCACCAAGCCCCAGAGTCCTCCAATGAGAAGGAATACCCAGACACAGCCCCATCATCCCCTCATACCCCAGTACCACCCTTGCCCACCCCACGACATCACCACTGAGTTTTCCAGTTGCAATCCTCATACTCCACAGGATCTGCACCCATAGCTTCCTCTGCTCGAGCACCCCTCCCAGCAGCTCTAGCAGTCCCTGCACTCCCAGCACCACCAGCCTCAGTCATCATGTCTGAACTTAAGGCCACTCTCCCCACTGACTTTTCCAGAGAACCCGCAGACACGGTTCAATGGATCAAGGCCATGACCAGATACTTTGCTATCAACACAAAGCTCTATGCTACTGACAAAATAAAGATCATGACCACCTTCAACAAGATGAGCAAGGGACACAGAGTCTCTTTCTCTGAGATGTGGTATGATAAAATGACCAACACCACCATTGCCTCCACCAAGAAAACCTTCAACAAATTCCCCAAGAACTTTGAGTCTACATTCTATCCCTTTGATACTAAAGCCACCACCTGCCTCAAGCTCATCAAGCTCATACAGAAGTCCTTCTGCTGTCCTGATGGAGAATCAGATGATGGATTCCAGAAATACATCACAAATTTTCAGAACCTCGCTGCTAAAGTGGGGATCACCAATGCCAACACTCTCATAGACCAATTTTCTCTTGGGATCAACTAACAGATGTTATGGTAGTATGCTTATTCCCTCATGTCTTTTCCCTATCCATCCTTTGTCCTTCACGCTCCCCTATCTTTGGCATCTTTTACTACACTTACGAACACTTCCTTGTTGTCACAGGTGGTCCTCTGACATATGTCTGTTATCTTTAGTCCACTTTGCTTACACCTTCTCTGGCCCAATGTGTCATCTCTATTTACTCTTCTTTTGCTTTCATCAGACCTTGTCATCCTGATTACTCTTCATCTGATTTCCATCAGATTCCTTTACCTTCTATTGCTTCCATGTCTTGCTACTATTTAACTTGCAGTATTGCACTCATGTAGCTTATTCTCAATCTATGCAATATATGTGTCCTCTTGAGTCATCCTCTGTCCCTCAGACCCTTAGTCCTTTGTTGACCTCTCTGGTCTCCTCAGTCCTAGTCCATTTGATTCCCTCAAACATATAGTCCTCATCCATCCTCTTGGGTGTATAGCCCTTATTCCTCATCACACTGAGTCATGCCTCTTTGTGAGTGTCCTGCTCAACAAGTGAGTCCTAGTTTACATCCTCGAGGTGTGTTACAATTTATTCCCCTTACTCGCATATCTTTTTCCTCTCCGTTTGTTGTCCTTGTCGCTCCCCAGTCTTTGGTATATTCTACTATGATTATGAACACTTCTTCATTGTCACGGGTTTACCTCAGACTTATGTTTGTTCCCTTTAGTCATATTCACTGATTTGTTGTCTGATCCAACTTGGACTCTTTACTCATCTTCAACCCTTGGGAGTCATTCTTACTTACATCTTGTCTGATTCAACCTGGGTTTTGTCATCCTTTCCATGACAGTTCTTTGACCTTCTACATGATTCCATGCTGTGCATTTCATCGTATATAAAGGACATCTCTCCTGTACTTTTCCCTATTCTTGATCTGTGCAATCTAGCATATTCTTGAGTCCTCCTCTGTCCGCCTATCAGTGTGGTCTTCGTCCCTTGACTGCTCTCGAGCATATAGTCCTTAGTCCATTCTCTTGAATGTACAGCCCCTCAGCCGTTCTTTTGAACGTACAGCCTTTGTCCTCTTTGGCTGAGTTGTACCTCTCCATGAGTGTCCTGCCATAGAGCCTTAGTCTGATCCCTCAAGGTACACCCTGCATAACAAAAGATTGAGAATCTCCATCGTCCCTCCTATCTACACCCCAGACACCATACCTTGTATCCAAGCCCCAGAGTCCTCAGACAAGGAAATGCCCACTACAGCACCCTCAACCCCTCGTGCCACTGAGCAACCCCTACCCCCCACCCCTCGTCACAGTTGCAGAACTTTTATCTCACAAAACCCTAGCACCCCTAGTCCCCCAACAACTCACCCACCAGTAGCCCCACCCCTAGTACCAATCATGGCTCCCCCATCTGCCCCCACGCTTAATCCAGCCCCAGCACCTATCCCAGCCCCAGCTCCAGCACCCCTTCCAGTCACCATGCCCAAACTCAAAGCTGCTCTCCCCACCGATTTCTCCAGAGAACCCACTGATGTGGTTCGATGGATCAAAGCTATGAACAGGTACTTCAACATCAACCCCACCATCGACACCTCTGATGATCTCAAAATCTTGACCACCTTAAACAAAATGAGCAAGGGACACAGAGTCTCTTTCTCTGAAATGTGGTATGATTGCATGGTTGACACCAACATAGCCACCTCAGAGAAAACCTTTGCCAAGTTCACCGAAAACTTTGAGTCTACATTCTACCCCTTCAACACCAAAGCCACTGCCCACCACAAGCTCACCCATCTTGTCCAAAAGACTACCAAGGATGACAATGGTTTCCAAAAGTACATCACCGACTTCCAAAACCTCGCAGCCAAGGCCGGTATCACTGACCAGACCACCCTCATTGACCAGTTTTCCCTCAGTCTCAACCAATCCCTAGCCATCATGATCCTCTCTATGTCCACCATCCTCACCACAGTCAAGGACTGGATTGATAAAGCCAAGACGTTCAATGCCCAGAAGGCTCACATTGCCACCCTCAAGAAAGGACATTGTGCCCCCTCTTCATTCACCAATCACACCTTGACCCCCAACTCCAACACCATGGATATCAATGCAGTTCACGTCTCAAAGCTCACTCCTGCTGAACGAGCCCATTGTTTCCATGAAGGTCTATGCCTTCGCTGCAAAAAGAAAGGACATAATGCCCAACAGTGTCGTACCTTCACCAACCAGACCCCTTGCACCACATCCTCAACCAATCCCTTTAGGAATGCACAGTATGTGCAAACTGCCAATGCCACTCCTGCTCCACCAGTCACCCCTCCTGCTCCCAAACCTACACCCTTGTTACGCGTACACGTGAACTTAGCAAGCCTCCATCTCTCTATCCGTTTGGACTTGAGGATGAACTAAATTCTATGTGTAGATTGTGTAGAACTAGCTAAAGACTACTAATGGTACATGCATGAATATATAGTCAGGTAGAGCTGTACCTTCTCAATAAGGAGATACCTGATGGGGATTGTGGGGAAATGCAGATGTAGTAAGAGATACGGCTGTGGGAGAGATGCGTCCATGGATAGGGGAAGTGTAATGCTGAATGGGGAATGTGGGAAAGTAGAACTGTAACAGGTGAATTGTTTAAAGGGAAGCTCCATCCGACGGATAAAAGGGAAATGCCAGATAGATGATGTCATCTAAATACTCCATCCAAGGACAAGGAGAGACAGCAGAAGTGGAAGAGGCTGATCGCAAACAGAGTCGTAGGCCTAGGGGCTCACATAGGAAAAGATAATGCCCCATCTCTAGATTGTTAGTAACAACCCTCTGCCCTCAAAACATACATCCAGACTCTCCAGTCCTCTGGGAAGGATGAAGGAGAGGTACTTCAAATGCTAAAGCTTTGTTTCGAGGACAGCTCTAAAGATGAGTCCCCCTCAGGTTTTCAGTAAAGGAAGCTGAACTGACATCTCCTTCCTCAGATATATCCACTGTAATTGTAGGACTTTCCAATGAACGTACCATGCATCTCCCCGTCCACCTTGCAGCCGGATCTCAAACCGTCAAAACCACCACCCTCATCAATTGTGGAGCAACAAACAACTTTATCAACTCGACCCTCATACCCCATCTCAGATCTGTGATCTGACATCTTCCCCAGCCCCTCACCACTTACAATGTTGATGGAACCCCAAACCACCAAGGAACCATCAAATACACCATCACTGCCAATGTACTCTTTCCCGACCTCACAGATAAAGTCACCTTCCTTGTCACTTCTCTAGGCTCTCCCCGTGTTATCCTCGGCATGACCTGGCTCAAAGCTCGTAATCCTGTTATCGATTGGGCTGCCAATACCCTCTCCCTCCAGGACGCTGTGGTACCTCTTCGTGAGAGTCTGCCCTGGACAGAGGAAGATGACAACCCCTATCCCCAACATATCAGCAAAATCACACTGTCCACACAACTCACCCAACAAGAGAAACCTACTGAACAAGAAGCCCCTTCCTGGTGCAAGGAGTTCACTGATGTCTTCTCCAAAAAGATGTTCAGTGTCCTTCCCCCTCATTGTCCGTATGATCACATCATTGAACTCAAGGAGTCTTTCATTCCCAAAATCGCCAAGATGTACCCGCTCAACCCTGCTGAATGAGAAGCTTGTTGCATTTTTGTTGAAGAAAATCTCAAAACCGGTTGCATCATCCCATCAAAGTCTCCTCAGGCCTCCCCTTTCTTCTTCATTCCTAAGAAGGATGGAACCCTTCATCCATGTCAGGATTATCATTATCTCAACTCCCATACCATTTGGAACACCTATCCTCTCCCTCTTATAACTGAACTCATTGACAACATGAAGGACTCCACCATCTTCACCAAATTCAACATCCACTGGGGATACAACAACATACGTCTCTGTGAGGAAGATCAATGGAAAGCCACGTTCATCACCCCCCTCAGACTTTTTGAACCCACAGTTATGTTCTTCAGATTCAGCAACGCTCCTCCCACATTCCAGGCTTTCATGAACTATTCCTTCACCAACATGATTGTGGAACGTTGGCTTAAGATCTACATGGACGATATAGGTATTCATACCAAGGATGACCTCAAACTACATCATGAACATACCAGGCGGGTACTCCTTCACTTGCGTGAACTTGGTCTTTCCTCTCAAGATCTTGAAGTGCTTCTTCAACATGCCACAAATGGAATATCTTGGTCTCATCATTGGTCAAGGACATATCCAGATGGATCCCACCAAGCTCAAGGCCATAGACAAGTGGAAACCCCCCACCTCAGTGAAAGGGATTCACTCCTTCCTTGGATTTGCCAATTTCTACTGCAAGTTCATCCCCAGATTCTCTGACCTCGTAGCCCCACTTACTCTCCTTACCCAGAAGGATGAATGCTGGCAATGGACTCCTCTCCAGGAATGCGCTTTTGATGAGTTAAAGTCCTGCTTCTCATCATCCCTAGTTCTTGCCTTCCCTGATGTCTCTCACCCCTTTTCCATTATGACCGATGCATCCCTCTTAGCTGCTGGCACAGTCCTCCTCCAGACAGATTCCAATGGTGACTTCCACCCCTGCACCTACTTCTCCAAAACTTTTAGTCCTGCAGAACAGAACTACAACATCTATGATAGAGAACTCCTTGTTGTCATTTTGGCTCTCCAGGAATGGCACCAATACCTCCAGGGAACGTCTCACCCAGTCGCTGTCCTCACCGATCACAAAAATCTTTCCTACCTCAAAGACCCTCATAAACTCTCCCATCACCAAGCCCATTGGTCCCTCTTCCTACAGGATTTTGATCTTGTCTGGAAGGTCACCCTGGGTACTCGCATGGCTCTGGCAGATGCTCTCTCTTGAAAGGATTCTGTTGATACTTCGTCCGACAACTCCTCTGTATCCATCCTCTCCAACCCCTAGATCATCAATGCTCTCAACCTTGCCCTTTCCGACAGCATTCATTCTTCCTCGTCCTCTGACCCCCTCATTATCCATACTCTCCAGGGTCTTCAGGATGGCACCCCACTCTTCCCCTGCTCTTCCCTGCAAGATTGGTCATTTGACAATGGCCATCTCTATTTTCGCAAACAGATGTATGTCCCTCCCTCATCCCATTCCTCCCTCCTGCACACCCTTCATGACTCTCCCACCACCGGTCACATGGGCTTTTTCCACACTAAAGCTCTTGTCAAGCACGACTTCTGGTGGCCTGGCCTCAATACCTTCATTAAGAGTTTCATTGCTGGCTGTGCCCATTGTCAACAGTTCAAGGTGAACACACACCCCACTGCACCTCCCCTCACTCCAATCCCTTCTTCCGCATCTCTCCCTTTTCACCAGCTCTCCATGGATCTCATCACTGATCTTCCACCTTCCTCGGGCTTCGATTCTCTGCTGGTCATGGTCAACCACAGGCTTATGAAGGAGGTGATTCTTGTTACTAACAATCTAGAGACGGGACATTATCTTTTCCTATGCAAGCCCCTAGGTCTACGACTTTGTTTATGGTCAGCTTCTTCTACTTCTTCTCTTTCACCTCGTCCTCAGATGGAGTATTTAGATGATGTCATCTATCTGGCATTTCCCTTTTATCCGTCGGATGGAACTTCCCTTTAAACGATTCACCTATTACAGTCCCACTTTCCCACCTTCCCCATTTGGCATTACACTTCCCCTATCCACGGACACATCATCTCCCACAGCCGTATCTCTTACTATGTCTGCATTTCCCTACAATCCCCATCAGGTATCTCCTTATTGAAGAGGTACAGCTCTACCTGACTATATATTCGCGCATGTACCACCAGTAGTCTTTAGCTAGTTCTACACAATCTATGCATAGAATTTAGTTCGCCCTCGAGTCCAGCCGGATAGAGAGAAGGAAGCTTGCTAAGTTCACGTGTACGCATAACAATTCTCATACCTTGCACAAAAACCATTGATGCTGCAGGAGTTGCACTACTGTCAAGTCTGGTTCTTCTCTGCTCTGCTCCAGTTGGTCGGAAGCATGAGAGAGAGAGGGACAAGACGAAGGTGGACAGAGTTGGGTTGGAGGGGTAAGGACTTGGCTTCAGCGATGCAGAGAGCATGCTGCACCCTTGCATGTTCGGTCCTTATATTTTGGAGAGCAGAGACAGAGGGTCAGAGACGGAATCCGACTGAGTGAGAAGAGGAGTGACTTAGATGATATATGAACTGAAGAAACTACAGCATAGGGTACAAGGGTTTATATATGGAGTCTGAAGGCGGATTAGTAACAGAGAATGGAGATTGGTAAGTATGGAGATCAGTAAGCAAAGAGTTTAAGCGAAGGTACCTTGAAGCTGTACTCCAGGTACTGTGGAGCCGGAGCTGTGTTTGCATAGAGAACACAGCCGTGGGCAAGATCTACAAGCGAGACTAGAGTAAAAGGAGAAGACAGGGGAAACATACGAAAAGAGAAACAGAGATAAGAGTCCGGTATCTACAGAGTGCGTCTATGATAAGATTGCACCAGAGTTCCAGTGGAGTTATTCCAGAGAACTGGAGTTGGACTTAGGGATATGACAACTACTCTTCTTCAACTACATATTCAAATGATTCGGACTTCACAACTCAATCATCTCCAACAGAGGTCCATAATTTGCCTCAGTGTTCGCTCATGAGCTTGTCCACCTCCTCCATTATGATGTCTGCCTCTCCACCACCTATCACCCCCAAACAGACGGACAGACTGAACATGTCAACCAAGAAGTTGAAACCTACCTCTGGATCTTCTGCATGAATCAACCTGACATGTGGTCATCCTTCATCATCAGCGCTGAGTTCCACCACAACTCCTCCCTACATTCGTCTACTAAAGTGTTCCCGTTTTCCCTCATGCTTGGTTACGAGCCTCATGCCTACCCCCCACTTGGAAAGACCTTCCTCCCCACCCTCACCACGTGCCTCTCCCACCTGGAAGAATCCAGAAAGGAAGCCCTCACCACCCATGAATCTGCATGCCGTCTTATGTCCCAACACACAACCTGTAGATTCTCTCCATGGAAGGTCAGAGATAAAGTCTGGCTAGAAGCTACCAATCTCCATATTCCTTACCCCTCTAGGAAACTCACACCCAAATGCCTGGGACCCTTTGAGGTTTCACAGGTTCTCTCCCTGCTCTCCTACCACCTCTGCCTCCCACCATCATGGAAGATTCATGATGTCTTCCACACCACACTTCTATCAACACACCATGTCACAGAAGCACATGGCCCATCATTTCCCACACCACCCCCTGACATCATCGAAGGCGAAGAAGAATATGAAGTTGACGGCATCCTCTCACATAAGGGCTCCCCTGGCCGTTATCGGTACCTGACTGCATGGAAGGGTTACTCAGCATCAGAAAATACATGGGAACCCAAGAGTAATCTCTGTCACACACTGTCATATCCTGCGTTCCCACTCTGGTCCTCCAGACCATCTCCAGTCAAGGACTCCGGTGTGATCTTATCACAGACGCACCTCGTACATATCGGACATATCTCCATTTCCTCTTTTGTACATCCTTATTCCATTTATGGTAACTCTGTCTCCTCTTTCTCCTTTTGTCTTAGTTCCACCCTTAGACTTCCTCCGAAACTGTGTTCCCTATGCGCACACAGCTCTGGCTTCTCTTGTATCCAGAGCACAGCTCCACAGTTCCTTTGCTTAGTCCTCCTGATTACTGATCTCTTACTTACCAATCTCTGTTACTAATCCAACTCTGAACCTTCGTATATAAACTCTGTACCCTCCATTTGTAACCTCAGTTCGTATATCATCTAAGTCACTTCTCTGTTTGCTCTATCGGATTCCATTCCGATCGTCATCTCCATCCTCCAAAATACTTAGGACATACTTCGCACAAGGGTGCAGCATGCCACCTGCATTGCTGAAGCCAAAGTCCATCCGCCTCTGATGACTCCGCCCCTTCGTCCAGTCTCCCTTTGCACCTCCGACCGACCAGAGCAGAGCGGAGAAGAACCAGACTTGACACACACAGACCATCCTTTCTTCTTATAAAAGGACCCATGGCTTACAATAATTCCTTAGACATTTTTCCCTTTGTCTATCACCCATCCCACCATGTCCTTCCTCACATCCCCCACTTCTTCTTCTGCCTCTCATTCATCTAATTTGTCTCCACTTTGCACTCATTGGGTCTATCCCTGTTTTCTTCCTGCCTCTGCCATTAACACCCTTTACTCGTCTACCCTCTCCAATCCAACCCTAGTCCACACCATTGAGGTCGACCCTGTTACCAACAATCTACAGAACAGCCACTACCTTTTCTTCTCTGAACCACTGGCGCTTTGTCTCTCACTCCGCTCTGCCTCTTCTGTCTCCCAACTGTTACCCAACTCCCGGATCGAGTATTCAGATGACGTAGTCTATCCGGCTTTCCCCATTTATCTGCCGGATGGAACTTCCCCTGTTTGATTCTTCATTTGCTGATTTGTCTATTCTCACGATCCCCTTTTGGTGATACACTTCCCCTATCCATGGACACGTCACCTCCCACAGCCGTATCTCTTACTATGCCTGTGTTTCCCCACGATCCCCATCAGGTATCTCCTTATTGGTAAGGTACAGCTCTACCTGAGTATATATTTGTGCATGTAACACTAGTAGTCCTTAGCTAGTTCTACGCAATCTATGCCTAGAATTTAGTTCATCCTCAAGTCCAGAGTGGATAGAGAGTAAAGGAAAGACTTGCTAAGTTCACACGTATGTGTAACAAAAGAACTAGCTCTTCCAACCCCACCCCTGCTATAACAGCAGAAGGGCGAGAACCCCACAACCATGTCCTACCAACCCCCGGAGAGTAGCGACAACGATGTCTTTGAAGAAGAAACTCCTCATTACACCCCATCCCCTTCCCCCCAACCAAGGAGGATTGCCGGAGGAAGTGTTCCCCCGCCAAACCCACTCTTTAGTCAAAGAAGAAGAAGGACTTCTGCAACTCTGGAATATATCACTAAACCAACTCAGCTACTCACCCCTGTAGCTCGAGAACCTCCTGGATCTGCCTATAGACCTAACACCCCAGGAACTCCAAATCCAGAACTGTGATCTCCTTCCCCCATCCTATCCCCCTCCTTATACATAACCATTGATCCTGACCCAGATGTCCACATGTCCGACCCAAAAGGAAAGAAGCCAGGAAAGACTTCGGAGGAAGAAACCCCTCCGGAAATAGACCCAAGATCCCTGGAAATCAAAGCTGGATTACCAGGTGACTTTTCTGGAGAAGCGGTGGATGCATCCCGATGGATAGCTGCCATGGAAGCCTACTTCATCATGAACAGGCACATCTATTTCCAAGATGATGTAAAGATGGCTACATGCCTCAACAAGATGAGTAAAGGGAGAGGAGCAGTCTTTGCAGAGAGTCTATATCCGAAGATACCCCTTTACACCTGGGATCTGTTCAAAGAAGACTTCAACAACACCTTCATCCCAATAGGATTAAAGGAAAGGGCTCGGAATGATCTCTACGAAATGAAACAGTCCGACTTCCCCAATGAGAGAGAGAGGTCCCTTCCACACAGAGAAAAGTGTTGAAGATATCTTATCTTATCTTCTTATCTTATCTTATCTTATCTCAGAGATCACCCTTATCATTCATCTTATCATTTAGATTATCATTTGATGGTGATCTCCCATGACACATGATCTGTTACATATGCTTCTCATGTTGTAACAAGGTGAAACGCTTCTTTTACTTCATCGTT
>JBBPTA010000388.1:0-15731 GCA_038093915.1 Boletellus aff. emodensis
ACCCTTGATACACAACTGCCACCATTCTGGTTGCAAGTTCTCACCACTCCAATCTATTGAAGTGAGTCTCACACTTCAAGCTTATCCCTTGGCTGTCCCTCGGTCTGCACCCCCTTTGGGAGTTTGCCTGTACATTTCCAAAAATTGTATCCCCATCTGATGTCCATTTTGGTGAAAATGGTAGAATTGCGTAGGCGATCGATGAGGTCAGAAATTAAAGGGAGGGGATACGTGTTCTTTACTGTTGCAGAGTTGAGGTACCAATAATCTTGACATGGTTGCAATCCTGTGTCCTTTTTCTGGATGAAGAAGAATGGAGAAGCTTGCAGGGATTTGGAAGGTCGGATCTTTCCAGATCGGAGGTGTTCATCCACAAATTCTTTGCAAACCTGCATTTCTTTTGGGTTGAGAGGGTAGACTTTAGCCACCTTGGGGGAGAAGTCTGGTTTTAGATCAATTGCGTGGTCGTATGGTTGGTTTGGGGGAAGTTCCCCAGCATTAGGTTCGCCGAACACATCTGCATAGGAGGAATACCAGGCTGGCAGTTCCGTGGTCAGTTGGTTGGCTTTCTGGGCCAGTTTGGTGGACAGGGTTACTTTCAATGGGGTTTCTTCAGTGAGATATCGCAGGAGGTATCTGTGTTCCATCCTGACCATCCCCGGTTTTCCTGGTGTTTCTGGTAGTTCTACTTTCCCAGTTGACCAGTCTATTTTGGGATTTGCTTTTCTTAACCAATTTATCCCGAGGATCACTTTTTCTTTTCCACAGTCCAGTACAAGGAATGTCATTTGTTGTGAATATCCTTCGATGTGTAAGGTTATTGTGACTGTGCTGCAGATCATCCCATTCTTATTTAGGGATCCGTCCACATTATGTGCGAGGATTGGCTTTGGTAAGCGTTTCATTTTCCAGCCATTGTTCTGGACTAGAAACTTGCTGAGGAAGCTTCCTGTGGCTCTGCTGTTGATTAGTACAGATGTTTTGATGGTGTTTTTGCCTGTTTCTTGGTACAATTGAACTGGGAGTTTTATTGCTCGGGTCTTTGTACTGGTTACAAATACAGGCACTAAAGATAGGGGAGGAGAAGCCATCATTTCTTCCCTCCCAACTAAAAATCCTGATCTGTTTTGATCATGCGGATTTCTTCCTCTTCCGTAGTACAAACTTTGAGGATACGAAGTAATTCATCTCGGGGTAGGTCTGATCCTTGGATAAATGTGGCCAGGGCATCAGTTTCAGTGGTAGCGATGGTGTTTATCTTTTGGGGGGGTTTCTGCCAATTTCAGGGGGCTCCTGTTCCTTTCTTGTGATTGGAGGATCTACACCCAGTGTGGTGACACACAAAGCATTTGTTGTTCTTCATGTGTTCCACCCTTTCTACCAGGGAAAGTTTAATGAAGTCGATGTCCATGGTGTTTGGATCTCTTTCTATGTAGCAAGTTCCCCCTCCATGCAGCATTGGAATATAATCCCTTCTTCCTCTTAGCTGTTTAAGCCAGATTATGTTCTCATTAAAGACATGGGCTTTGCTAACCCAGTCTTTCCAGGATGCAGGTTGGGGGTTGATGGTTGCCATCATATTGGCAAGCCTGTGGTCTACTCCTCTTCTGAGGGTGTCAATCAGAATCTCGTCATACCCAGTTTCCAAGCCACTCTTTGCTGCTTTCAGGTGGAAAGTAGCAGTGTATGTGTCGAAACTTCCCCTCTTTTCCCTATGGGGGAGAGACCTTTCCCTTTCATCAGGGAAGTCAGATTGCTTCATCTCATAGAGGTCGTTCCTGGCTCTTTCCTTTATTCCAATCAGAACAAAGGTGCTGTTAAAATCTGCTTTAAACAAATCCCATGTATAAAGGGGAATTTTCAGATATAAGCTTTCTGCGAAGACCGCTCCTCTTCCTTTGCTCATTTTATTGAGGCATGTGGCCATCTTCACATCATCCTGGAAATAGATGTGTTGATTCATGACAAAGTAGGCTTCCATGGCGGCTATCCATTGGGATGCATCTGCTGCTTCTCCTGAGAAATCACCCGGTAGTCCAGCTTTGATCTCTGGGAATCTAGAATCAATTTCTGGGGAGGGGTCATCCTCCGAAGCCCTTCCTTGCTTCTTTCCTTTTGGATCAGACATGAGAACATCTGGGTCAGGGCTGACAGTTATTTGGAGAGAGGGGGAGAGGATGGGAGAAGGAGACTGTGGTTCTGGGTTCGGGGTACCCAGAGTGTTAGGTCTATAAGTAGATCCAGAAGATTCTCAAGTGACTGGAGCAGGTAGCTGAGTAGGTTTTGACATATATTCCAGGGTTACTGAAGTCCTCCTTCTTCTTTGGCTGAAGAGCAGGTTGGTTGGAGGTGCGCTTCCTCCAGCAATCCTCCTGGGTTGGGGGGAAGGGGATGGAGTATAGTGGATGGGCTCTTCTTCTTCTATGACATCCTCATCACTACTCTCCAGGGGTCAGTAGGACATGGTAAATGGGGTTCTCACCCTTCTGCCAATATAGCAGGGGTGGGGGTTGAGGAGCTAATTCTTTTGTTATGCATCCGCATGAACTTAGTGATCTTTCCTAATGTTGAAGGCATTCTCTTCACTTTATCCGAGAGGACTTGAGGTTGAACTAAATTCTAGGCATAGATTGCGTAGAACTAGCTGGGGACTACTAGTGGTACATGCACGAATATATACTCGGGTAGAGCTGTACCTTACCAAGAAGGAGATGCCTGATGGGGATTGTGGGAAAACGCAGACGTAGTATGAGATATGGCTGTATGTCAAGTCCGGTTCTTCTCTGCTCTGCTCCGGTCGGTCGGAGGTGCAAAGGGAGACTGGGCAAAGGGGCAGAGTTGTCGGAGGTGGATGGACTTTGGCTTCAACGATGCAGGTGGCACGCTGCACCCTTGCATGAAGTATGTCCTAAGTATTTCGGAGGACGGAGTTGACGATTGGAACGGAATCCGATAGAGCAAACAGAGAAGTGACTTAGATTCGATATATGAACTGAGGTTACAAATGGAGGGTACAGAGTTTATATATGAAGGTCCGGAGTTGGATTAGTAACAGAGATTGGTAAGTAGGAGGACTAAGCAAAGGAACTGCGGAGCTGTGCTCCGGATACAAGAGAAGCCAGAGCTGTGCACGCATAGGGAACACAGCTTCGGAAGAAGTCTAAGGGCAGAACTAAGACAAAAGGGGAAAGGGGAGACGGAGTTACTATAAACGGAATAAGGATGTACAAAAGGGGAAACAGAGATATGTCTGATATGTATGAGGTGCGTCTGTGATAAGATCGCACCGGAGTCCTTGACTGGAGATGGTCCAGAGGACCGGAGTGGGAACGCGGGATATGACACTATAGGAGATGATGTGTCCAAGAATAGGGGAAGTGTATCGACGAAAGGGGAACGTGGGAAGTTGGAACCATAAACAATGAATCAATTGAGGGAAGTTCCATCCGGCAGATAAAGGGGAAATGCCGGATAGATGACATCATCTAAATACTCCATCTAGGGATGTGAGGACAAAGGAGAAACGGAAGAAGTCGAATGAAGAGAAAGATGTAACCCGAGTGGTTCAAAGAAGAAGAGATAATGTCCCACCTCTAAATTGTTGGTAACACATCTGAGCACTCTAGGAGTTTATTCGGATTTTGTCCACTTATCTATTCCACATTCGGACTTAGCAAAGTCTAGTCGTCCTCATGCTCCATAGATTGGTCTAGACCCCTCTAGACCTCCCCGATCTAGATCACACATGCTTGAACCCTCAAACATGCTATGTACACCCTAGTACCAGTTGGCTAACAGGCATCAACCCTTGAGCCTGATCATTTGTAATGATCCCAGTCAACCCTAGTCAATCCTAGTCATTGTGACTCACCATGCGCAGCCACAGATCTGCTGATTCACAATTCCCATATATGGACACCTGAAACACCTCAGGCACTGCCATGCACAGCCTTGTTTCACCTTGCTGTTACCACATGATCGACCTCATGTCAATCCCATGACCCCTGTCCATATGATCCGCTCTTGCCCTATTGTCCTCCCTTCAAACACATGTTTCCCTCATGTCCACTTGACTCTACATGACTCACCTTGACTCCTGATGACTCCAGTAAGCACAGGATATTGTTAGGTCTAGTGTACATGCATGTAAACAATAGAATAGTATATAAGGGACGACCCCAGCTCATCAAGGACCCAGTCTTGTCCTCTTGAGTTTCCCCACTCACTCTTGACACTAGGCTCACCCTCTACTTGCTTCCTAATAACTGCTTACTCTAGCTAGCCTAGTAAGTGGTTGTTTCAGGAGGTGCAGTGTGTGCAGCTGGGTGAGAATCCATGTCCGTGTCCATTGAGGTACCATGTGCACTGTGTCATATCACAACCATCACCATATAGTAGAATAGTGGAGAGAGATTATAAACAATGCCATATTGTTAGTAAGAATAGAGGGATCAAGTAAATTGCATACACACCTTGTTATCCTCTGTCCATTCCACTTGTATCTCCTTGTATTCTCCTTCAAGTGCCTCTGTGTTGGTTTGTAGGTCCAGGTCAGCGTCTGATGTAAAGTTGCTGGATTGGCTGTCTTTAGCATGCTGTGTAGGTGGTGCTGGTAATTCTGCTATAGTCAGAAGCTAGCTGCACTACAAGCAGATCATAATCACTTATAAATACTATCAAAGTCTGAGTCCAAGTCCGACAACACAACTTGTATACTTTGGACCTTGCAACTTGGATGCTTGGTTGTCTGTTCATTTGTGTCACTCATGCCCCGCTTTCATTTTGTGGCTGTGCTTGTTGTTACAGCATTTTCTTCAGTCATAAGTTTCCAGGCCAGTTTTCACTGGTGGACACCTGCAATCCTACAAGCAGGTGGTGGACTCCAATTGGATGGCAATGGGTCTGATAAGAATGTGACTGAGTGATAGTAACAACATTTTGCTCGGTACTCACCTTTTTGAGGCCAATCAGAAGCTGATGCCTGCATCACAGATGGTCAGGAAGAATTCCAGGGTTCAAGAAGTCTGAAAAACTCACTGCAGTGGGTTTCTCGTCTGTTTCTGAGTTATACTATTCAATTTCTGAGGCATTTTTCAATGTACCATCTGGATTGAGTGCTGACTGGTTGCTTGCCATAGTGGATAATGGCAAGATGTCACAACAACAAGTGTCAAAATAAGGTTTAGTAGTGATAAGACATAAATTAGCATTATTAAATTATTAAAATTATTTTAGCAATCTTAAATGTCAACCCTAAATGTCAAATTATTTCAACAATTCCCTTCAATGTAGTGGAGGTTCAAGTAGGTTCAAACTAGTTCGAACCAGTTCTCTGATAGATCAAATGGCTGAACCTGAACCTGAACTGAACCTGAACCTTGGAGTTCAGTTCAAGGTTCAGGTCCAAACCTTAGGTTCTGGACTGAACTTTGGCAACACTACACTCTACAGACCCTCTCCTTGCAACAGATTGATTGTATGTTGTAACACATCTGTTCATTCATGCTGTCTTACTGGTCTGTTACACAGCAGTTTCCAAGGCCCTCAAATGCAAGCTTGGAGTAGAAAGTGTTACGATTCACCCCTTTTCTTTCTTCATGCTTACCATTCTTCGTTTATTCCTCGATCTGACTTGCTGGATCTTTTGTCATCTACCATTACTCATAGTCCGATCCATCTTGGACTTCCTCTACTCCTTTCGACCCATTGGTCATTCTGGCTTACACCCCTGTCCGATTCAACCCGGACTTCTTATCTTCTTCCCCTTTGTTATCCTTATACAGTAGCTGGTCTGTGCACATCACAGATAGGTATATAAACCCCAAGTTGTCTAGCCATGTACCCTAAGCTAGACTTACCTGGCAAACTACCTTGTTCACTCCTCACTCCCAAGCCTTGAGCCTCTTTGTCCACCGGCTAGCATCCCTAGACTGGCAGTATCCTTGACCACCGGCTAGCACTCCTAGACTGGCAGTTACCTTGATGCCGCAGGAAGACCCTCGGCCACCTTCGACCTTGTCTCCTTAGGAAGACCCTAAGGATAACATTCTCCACGCTCGTCCAGGAGCGACTATCGTCCCACTAGGTCTACACTCGTCCCTACCCAGGCCAAGCATAACAAAAGTCTAGCTTTCACCCACCGTCACCATCGCTGTGAACTGCCACCATTAACAACCCACAGGAAAGCCCTCGTTGGTGGAGATCCGCCCCCGATCCCATTGACTCTGAACCTGAAGAGGAATCCCAACCCTCTTCCGACTCCGACGAAGAACTTCCTACTCTAGAAGAGCAGGAAGCTGCCCTCGACCTCGCTCACCAGCTATCTGCTGAGCTCGTTCTCCCTCATGTCCCCACCCCCCCATCACCTCCCACTGTCATCTCCTCCCCCATTTTTCCTACCCAAACAACCTTTAGAATGCCCACTGCCCCCTCCACCTCTGCTCTTCCTTCCGCACCGACCCCTGCCCCCATTGCCACACCCCTACCCACAGCAAAACCCGTCAAATTATGCATCGGCATCCCCAAAGCATACGATGGATCCCCTGACCGAGCCAAGACATGGCTCCACACAGTACAGTTTTACCTGATGGTAAATTGTGATATCTACAACATCAACGACAAGCGAATCGCCTTTGCTCTGTCTTACATGACCAAAGGACCTGCTGCAACCTAGGCAGCAACGTTCCACACTAAAGCACTTAGCACCGCCACCATCTCCCTGGGCACTTGGCCTGACTTTGTCGCCACCTTCACAAAGGCATTCAACCACAAGGACATAGTCCCCGCCTCCATCACCTGGCTCACCACCACCAGGATGACCATCAAAGTTGACCCGAAGACCCATAAAAAGGTCTACTCCCCCTCTCTCACTGAGTACTCCTCAAAGTTCTTCCAACATAAAGACATAGCCAACATCACCGAGGATCACATCCTCATTGGCTATTACTCTGCCGGAATCCCCCCCTCCCTCATGCGCCGCATCATGTCCATGGATACAATCCCCACCACCCTTGAAGGGTGGGATGCCAAGGCCTTCCACTTCTACCAGAACTGGAAGCACGCCGACAAGATTGCCAATCGAAGCACGAGACCTTATAAAGCACCCACATATACCCCTGCTCCCACCCGCACCACCAAGGACCCTGATGCCATGGAAGTTGACACTATCCACACCACTCCGAAATTAACCCCCAAAGAACGACAACGATGCATTGAGAAGCACCTCTGCTTTCGCTGCAGGAAGCCTGGACATGGCAGCAGAAGCTGCCCCCACTTCCCTGCTACTACCCCCACCATCACCGAGATGAAGAAAACCCCCGAACGAAAGGTTCAGAAAGTAGAAGAAGAACCCGAGATTCCTTCCCTTATCGAGTTGGAATCTGACAACGAAGAAACTGGGGTCCGGAAGGTTTCCCTTCTCGGACAGGATTTTTAACAAGGAGGCCTCTCTCGACACGAGCCACCTCCAAGTCTCTTAGTATGCCCCCTCTTGTACCATCCACTTCGAAGAAATCTATTCACATTCCCATCTCACTAGTGGAACCCACACGTACCTTGAAAGCCATCGAAACCCCTGCCCTAGTTGATAGTGGTGCAGATGTCAATTGCCTGGACTGGCAATTCACTCGCAAACATCGAATCCCCTTGACTCAGCTCGCCAAGCCGATCCCTGTACGAAACGTGGATCAAACCACAAACAAAAACGGTGATATCAAATTCACCACTGAACTCTATGTCCGCATCAGTGGAATCCTCCACTGAACCATCTTCCACATTCTTCATTGTGGAAAGGAGAATGTCATCCTGGGCATGCCCTGGCTCAAGATTGCAGATCCAACCATTAGCTGGAAGGATTGAACCCTCGCCATCCTGATCTCATCTGATCAAACTGCTGAGCTTAACGCTCAATACACCTCAGACGAACTTTGACACGCGAATAAACTCCACTCAAAGGAAAACCCTACCGCTGCCCCAAAACCCATACACCATGTAGATGTCGATGAAGTCTGGGACAAGAAGTTCTATGACTACCTAGACTATCGAACCCCCCGCCTCTATGTTGAACAATCGGTCAAGCTCCTCGGAATCAACCGAATGGTAAAGAAAGGAACTCGATACTTCCTCAACCAAGGAAAGCCCAAGAAAGCGAGGCTTTGTGCCAAGCTTACCACCGCCACCGAGCTTGCCATGCAAGCAGAGCTCTCAAAACCCAAAGAAATCCTCCCCCCAGAATACACAGCATTCTCCGACGTCTTCACTAAGGAAGCCGCAGACCACGCCCCCCCTGCCCAACCCTATGACCACACCATTACCCTTGACGAATCCTTCGTTCCCAAAGTGGGGAAGCTTTACCCTCTAACCCCTGAGGAAAAGAAAGCCGCCGAGGACTTCCTAGAAGAGAACCTCAAGGCCGGAAAGATCTGTCCCTCAAACTCTCCCCAAGCGTCTCCCTTCTTCTTTGTGAAAAAGAAGGATGGTGGTCTTCGCCCCTGCCAAGACTACCGTTATCTCAATGAACATACTGTCCGAGACGCTTACCCCCTCCCCCTCATCTCCGACCTCGTTGACAAGCTCCAAGGAGCAAACCTCTTCACAAAGTTTGACGTCCGATGGGGTTACAACAACGTCCGAATCAAGGACGAAGACCGATGGAAGGCTGCCTTCATCACACACAAGGGGCTATTCAAGCCCACGGTAATGTTCTTCGGACTTACCAATTCCCCCGCCACGTTTCAATGCTTCATGAATGACTCATTTCAAGACATGATCACCGAAGGATGGCTTGTCATCTATATGGACGACCTCCTTATCTTCTCCCCTGACACCAAAACCCACAAGGAACGCACCAAGCGTGTCCTCAGCCACATGCAAGAGCTCGATCTTCATCTGAAGATCTCCAAATGTAAATTCACCACGGACTCAGTAGAGTACCTTGGTATGATTGTCAAACCTGGCCAGTTGGCCATGGACCCCGTCAAACTCACCGGCATCACAGACTGGCCTGTCCCCCAGAAGCTAAAAGATGTTTGGTCCTTCCTAGGCTTCGCCAACTTCTATCGGAGGTTTATCCCCGATTACTCCACCATCGCCCGCCCCCTCATCAACTTAACCAAGAAAAGCTTAGCCTGGAACTGGACCTCCCAATGCCAGGATGCCTTTGATGCCCTTAAACGGGTGTTCCTCTCGAAGCCAATGCTTCATCTCCCTGACCACAACCAACCCTTCGCCATCACCACTGACACCTCGAAACACGCCACGGGCAGCGTCCTCCTTCAAACTGATACAAACAGGGATTGGCATCCCTGCTCTTACCTCTCTCAGTCGTTCTCCCCTGCTGAACGAAATTATGACATTTATGACCATGAACTCCTTGCAGTCATCTGCAGACTTAAAGCCTGGAGACACTATCTCCATGGATCTCCCTTCCCCATCCAGGTCTTCACGGATCACAAGAACCTGACGTATTTCCGTCAGCCCCAGAAGCTCAACTGACGCCAAGCCCATTGGCTTCTCGATCTCGCAGACTTCGATCTCAAAATGATCCATGTCCCTGGTAAACTCCTCTCTGCCCCCGACGCTGTTACTAACAATCTAGATGCGGGGCACTACCTCTTTCTTTGCGAACCCATCGGTCTGCATCTTAGTCTGTGATCCACCTCTTCTGCTGCTTCTGTTTCATCTCGTCCTCGTATTGAATACCTAGATGACGTCACCTATCCGGCATTCCCCTTCTATCCGCCGGAAGGAGCTTTCCCTTAAATAGTTCCCTTTACTGGTTCCTATTTCTCACGTTCCCCTTTGAGTGTTACACTTCTCCTATCCTCGGACGCATCATCTCCAACAGTCATATCTCTTACTACGCCTGCGTTTCCCCACGACCCCCATCAGGCATCTCCTTATTGGTAAGGTACAGCTCTACCTGAGTATATATTCGCACATGTACCACTAGTAGTCCCTAGCTAGTTCTACGCAATCTACGCCTAGAATTTAGTTCGTCCTCGAGTCCGAAAGGATAGAGAGAAGGAAAGGATCGCTAAGTTCACGCGTACACGTAACAGACGCCCTCTCCCACCACCTGGATCTTATCCCTGATAATGACTCCGACAACGCCAACACCACCCTTCTCCCACAGTCCATGTTCGTCAATCTAATTGACACTGAATTGTCACAGAAGCTCGCCGCTTCCTCCTCCTCAGACCCATTGGTCCTCAATGCCATCCGAGCACTTGATGGGGAAGTACCCCTCAAATTCCGCTCTCACCTCTCCGACTGGCATTACGAGGCCGGCGTCCTAACTTACCAAGGATGCATCTACGTACCTCCCGACTCCGACCTCCATCGCACCATTGTCTCCCGGTCACATGACCACACCTCTGCTGGCCACCCTGGTTACTTAAAAACATGACAACTCGTCACCACTGAGTTCTGGTGGCCAGGCCTTGCCCAATTCGTCCGACAATATGTCGAAGGCTGTGCCACGTGCCAGCAAAACAAGGTTAATACCCACCCCACGACACCCCCCCTTGTCCCTATCCCGTCCCGCTGCACCCGCCCCTTCCAACAGGTCTCATGTGACCTCATCACTGGCCTCCCTGCTTCCTCTGGTTTCGATGCCCTTCTGGTCGTGGTAGACCATGGGCTTACTAAGGGGGTAATTCTCTGCCCCACCAAACAAACCATCACTGCAGAAGGGATTGCTACCCTTTTTCTTCACAAGGTCTACACCCGATTCGGACTATATGACAAAATCATCTCCGATCGTGGCCCCCAATTCGCATCCACCTTCACCAAGGAACTTGGAAACCTCCTTGGATACTCCTTATCCCTCTCCACTGTCTACCATCCTCAGTCAGATGGAGAAACAGAACATGTCAACCAAGAGGTTGAAATGTACCTTCAGATCTTCTGCCAAGAGAACCCTTCCTCATGGTCTGAAATGATCTCCCACGCTGAGTTCGCCCACAACCACCACCCCCACTCCGTCACCGGGAAGTCCCCGTTCTTCCTCATGATGGGATTCGAACCCCGACCACTTCCCACAGTCATCTCCATGACTTCCATTCCCATAGTAGAAGCACGCCTTCGACTTCTGACTGCTGCCCGAGAAGAAGCCCTCGCCGCTCACGCCCTCGCTCAACAAGTAATGAAGTCCCATTCTTCCAAGGGCTTCAAACCGTTCACCAAAGGAGACAAGGTTTGGCTAGAAGCCAAAAACCTCAAACGACACATCGCCTCCCCGAAGCTCACACCCAAGCGAGAAGGACCATTCGTTATCACGGACGTATTATCCCCCATCACATATAAACTCCGCCTTCCAAAGACTTGGAAGATTCACAACATGTTCCACACTTCACTCTTATCACCCTATCGCGAAAACGATGTCCACGGGAAGAACTTCCCGAAGCCACCCCCGGACCTTATTGCGGGCGAAGAAGAATATGAGGTGGAATGCCTCTTACGTCACCGTGGACTCTCGGACAACCGGCAATTCCTGGTCCGATGGAAGGGGTACACCCCCGAAGAAGACTCCTGGGAGCCAGAATGGAACTTAAAACATTCAAAGGCCGCTCTCCTTGAGTATAAGAAGGGTCACCCTTCTGTCTTCCACCTCTAAACTCCCTTCGACCTCAACCACCACCACCACTGCCATGGACGCCTCCTTGATCCCCACCGCCGCGCTCCCATTTGTCATGAACAGACAAACCATCTACACCCCATCCCCTGTCGCCGACTCCCTGCTTGACACCGCCCTGCTCAACTCCTGTCTCGTCACCACCCTCGACCGCGCCATTGCCCCCATCTCCCCACTCGGCTACTTGCGGGATGTTTACACCCACCACATGGCTATGAGGAATGCCATCATCGGTCTAACTGACCATGTGCCGATGAACAACCACATATGTCTTCTTTTCACCATCCTCCAACACTCTGATCTTCGTCTTCACTCCGCCCTCCTCGCCGCTCTCACCCAACTTGGATTGGGTAACGCTATCAATCAAATAGACAACGTACTCTGGGAGTTCGGAAACGAGTCCCCCACCCTCCCTGCGAACCTAACCATAAATGACACTATGCCCCCAGCTCCTACTGTAGAAGTAGCCGCAGCACAGGATGATGAACCCATCCCCAAGTCCCACCTTCATTACTGGCAAGCGTGCCTCCACTGCCACCGCCTCAGCCACAACAAATTATACTGCCGAAGGTACATCTGCCCTGGATGCTCTATTTCCGCCCCAGGTCACACCATTGCCAATTGCATGGGACCCATATGTTCTCCACTACCACCATCCTCTCCCGGCTCCTCACTTAGGAGTACACCCTCCCTGCACCCTCACCCTTACTGTCACCCCGGCACTCTGTATGCCTCGAAAGGCACTTCTCCCCGTCCCCCAGCCTTTGCTGACCGATCCATATCCCCATCTACTCCGAGTCTTTGGACTCCCACGCCCCATCTTGACGGATTTTCCCCTGGAGTCAAGCTCGACTCTCATCCCACGGTTGTTGAATTATTCACGCCCGACCTCCTGGAACTCCTGATTTATGACCCCATGGACCCTCGACGTACCCTCATGGAAGCACTTGGGTTTATCCCAAACAAGGACACTTGTCCAGTTGGACTTCCAGAGTTCACCACACTCCACTTCCTCCTAACCGTCCAAGAGGCCATAGACGGCCCACCCCTATCCACAGACTTTCACACACTCGGACGCGCCCTCCATTTTCTATGAGAACATGACCACCCGACCACTTCCCCCCATGGACCGGCATATAATACCGCAGGTGAAGAAGTGCCTATTGCCTTTGCCATCAGAGAGCCCCCCTAC
The DNA here is from genome assembly GCA_038093915.1 of Boletellus aff. emodensis. Lineage (NCBI taxonomy): Eukaryota > Fungi > Basidiomycota > Agaricomycetes > Boletales > Boletaceae > Boletellus > Boletellus aff. emodensis. Next base: position 12,825 of record JBBPTA010000388.1, read on the forward strand.
CGCACTGACACACCCCCCCCAGACCTCCCGGACTATGACTATGACAGCAATGATGAATTGGATGACAGTGGCTATGCCAACGTCACTGGATTGCCCAGACCTTTTACTCATGACTTTTAAATCAAAGTTGGTAACTTCGAATGTACTATGGGGGTAATGTTACGATTCACCCCTTTTCTTTCTTCATGCTTACCGTTCTTCGTTTATTCCTCAATCCGACTCGCCGGATCATTTGTCATTCATGCTTACTTCATGATCTGACCCATTGGATCTTTTGTCATCTACCATTACTCATAGTCCGATCCATCTTGGACTTCCTCTACTCCTTTCGACCCATTGGTCATTCTGGCTTACACCCCTGTCCGATTCAACCCGGACTTCTTATCTTCTTCCCCTTTGTTATCCTTATACAGTAGCTGGTCTGTGCACATCACAGATAGGTATATAAACCCCAAGTTGTCTAGCCATGTACCCTAAGCTAGACTTACCTGGCAAACTACCTTGTTCACTCCTCGCTCCCAAGCCTTGAGCCTCTTTGTCCACTGGCTAGCATCCCTAGACCGGCAGTATCCTTGTCCACCGGCTAGCACTCCTAGACCAGCAGTTACCTCGACGCCGCAGGAAGACCCTCGGCCGCCTTCGACCTTGTCTCCTTAGGAAGACCCTAAGGATAATGTTCTCCACGCTCGTCCAGGAGTGACTATCATCCCACTAGGTCTATGCTCGTCCCTACCCAGGCCAAGCATAACAGAAAGTAATCTGGTTACCATGATTTCATTTGCCTTTCTGACAATCTATGAGATGGGTAAGCATGTTATGCTCTAATGTGTGTATTTTGTATCATTCTTTCCTTCCAGAAATGCTGTGCTTGAACTGGATGGGATTTCAAAGCATGAAATGAGAACATCCTTCTAGTCAACTGAGTATGACACTCTATTGTGATGAGGTGATGTACATAGGGGCCATACTGCATAAGCTCCACTCTTATCTCCCCCTCATTCATGATTTCTTACCAGTAAGAAAGTCTTTTCTGTGCTCAATACTGTTGTCACACTGATTGTGCCCATGAGTGTTACGATTTCTTCCCCTTACCCGCACGTCTTTTTCCTCTCCGTTTGTTGTCCTCGCCGCTCCCCCATCTTTGGCATGTACTATTACGAATACAAACACTTCTTCATTGTCGCGGGCTTACCTATGACTTACATCTGTTCTCTCTAGTCATACTCATTTACCCGTCATCCGATCCAACTTGGACTCCTTACATATCTTCGACCCTAGGGAGTCATTCTTACTTACGCCATGTCCGATTCAACCCGGACTTTGTCATCTCTTTTACGATTGTTCTATTGCCTTCTTTACGATTCCATGCTACACATTCCTTCGTATATAAGGACAATCCCTCCTGTACTTTCTCCTCATTCTTGATCTGCACAATCTAGCATACTCTTGAGTCGCCCTCAGTCCACTCTCAGTGGAACTCTTAGTTCTTCACTCCTCAGTCCGCCTCCAGGCGTATAGTCTCTAGCCGTTTGTCAAGTCCGGTTCTTCTCCACTGTGCTCCGGTCGGTCGGAGGTGCAAAGGGAGACTGGGCGAAGGGGTGGAGTTGTCAGAGGCGGATGGACTTTGGCTTCAGCGATGCAGGTGGCACGCTGTGCCCTTGCACGAAGTATGTCCTAAGTATTTCAGAGGACGGAGTTGACGATTGGAACGGAATCCGATAGAGCAAACAGAGAAGTGACTTAGATTCGATATATGAACTGAGGTTACAAATGGAGGGTACAGAGTTTATATATGAAGGTCCGGAGTTGGATTAGTAACAGAGATTGGTAAGTAGGAGGACTAAGCAAAGGAACTGCAGAGCTGTGCTCCAGATACAAGAGAAGCCGGAGCTGTGCGCACATAGGGAACACAGCTTCGGAAGAAGTCTAAGGGCGGAACTAAGATGAAAGGGGAAAGGGGAGACGGAGTTACTATAAACGGAATAAGGATGTACAAAAGGGGAAACGGAGATATGTCCGATATGTACGAGGTACATCTGTGATAAGATCACACTGGAGTCCTTGACTGGAGATGGTCCGGAGGACCGGAGTGGGAACGCGGGATATGACACCATTCTCTTGAACGGATCACTCTCAAGCCGTTCCTTCGAACGTATAGTCTTTGTTCTCTTTGGCTGAGTCGTACCTCTTCGTGAGTGTCCTGCCATCAAGCCTTAGTCCGATCCCTCGAGGTACGCCCTGCATAACAATGAGTTCATCACATCCAGTTTATCAAACTAGTTTGAATTGACAAAGCACAGGAACCATATGCAGACACTCTCATCTTGTCAGTCTCTTTTCTTGTTGCAAACAGCATGATGATGTTGGGTGTTGGGTTGCTGACAAGTTTGAACACCTCATAGCCCTCAAGTAGCAATGCACAGCATGCTTGCCTCTCAGATCTTCTCGAATCTCAGGAAGAGAGCACAGAGGGAGCAACGTGATACGCTGTTGACGTCCCTCTCGAAATTTTGTGCAGCGCCTCACAGTGGTTCTACATGCTCAGGAGCAGCTATGGAAGGGGGATTTGATCCACGGGCAATCCTGACATGTAGCAGATGCTAGCAGGCATGGACTGGTCGAATGTGCGCGTGACGAAGCTGCGACTGGACAGAGGGTTCGACTGTAGACTGCAGAAGGTGCAAAGATTGTAAGAAGGACATGAATCGAGCTTTAGTGCATCACCATTGTCAGCTCACGGGGCTCCCATGCGGCAGTCGCACTTTATGCTCATACCCCCAGGAAATGAAAGAAATACACCCCGTTGAAGAAAGCACTCGTCTCGTACGGGAAAAAGACTGGCAGATTGTCCACTTGGCAGCAGTCCTAGGCGTATTCTTGTTTCCTCGAAGTGAATGATCGTGAGTG
>JBBPTA010000389.1:0-15731 GCA_038093915.1 Boletellus aff. emodensis
CACGATCCCCATCAGGTATCTCCTTATTGGTAAGGTACAGCTCTACCTGAGTATATATTCGCGCATGTACCACTAGTAGTCCTTAGCTAGTTCTATGCAATCTACACCTAGAATTTAGTTCATCCTCGAGTCCGAGTCAGATAGAGAGAAGAGAATTGCTAAGTTCACACGTACGCATAACATGGCTCCGCTGTCGACTAGCACAGACGTTTCGATGGTGTTTTTGCCTGTGCCCTGGTACAATAGAATGGGGAGTTTTATTGCTCGGGCCTTCATACCAGTTACAAATACAGGCACTAAAGATAGAGGAGGAGAAGCCATCGTTTCTTCCCTCCTCGCTAAAAATCCTGATCCGTCTTGATCATGTGGATCTCTTCTTCTTTGGTAGTACAAACTTTGAGGATTCAAAGTAGTTCGTCTTGGGGTAGGTCTGATCCTTGGATAAATGTGGCCAAGGCATCAGTTTCAGTGGTGGCGACGGTGTTTATCTTTTGGGGGGGTTTTCGCCAGTTGTGGGGGTTTCCTGCCCCTTTCTTGTGGTTGGAGGATCTACACCCCGTGTGGTGACACACAAAGCATTTATTGTTCTTCATGTGTTCTGCTCTTTCTACCGGGGAGAGTTTGACAAAGTCGATATCCATGGCATTTGGGTCTCTTTCCACATGGCGGGTTCCTCCTCCATGCAGCATAGGGATATAATCCCTTCTTCCTCTCAACTGTTTAAGCCAGATTATGTTTTCATTGAAAACATGGGCTTTGCTAACCCAGTCTTTCCAGGACATGGGTTGGGGGTTGACGGTTGCCATCATGTTGGCGAGCTGGTGGTCTACTCCTCTCCTGAGGGTGTCGATCAAGATCTCATCATATCTGGTTTCCAGGCTGCTTTTTGCCACTTTCAGATGGAAGGTAGTAGTGTATGCGTCGAAACTTCCTCTCTTCTCCCTGTGCGGGAGAGATTTCTCCCTCTTGTCGGGGAAGTCGGATTGTTTCATTTCATAGAGATCATTTTGGGCTCTTTCCTTCATTCCGATCAGAATGAAGGTGCTATTGAAGTCTGCTTTAAACAAATCCCACATATAAAGAGGGATTTTCAGATACAGGCTTTCTGCGAAGACTGCTCCTCTTCCTTTGCTCATTTTGTTGAGGCAAGTAGCCATTTTTATGTCATCCTGGTAATAGATGTGTCAATTCATGATGAAGTATGCTTCCATAGCAGCTATCCATCAGGATGCATCTGCGGCTTCTCCCGAGAAATCACTAGGTAGTCTGGCTTTGATTTCCGGGGATCTGGGGTTTATCTCTGGAGGGGGGTCGTCGTCAGAGTCCTTGGCTTGTTTCTTCCCTTTAGGGTCAGACATGAGAACGTCCGGGTCAGGGTTGATAGTTATGTGGAGGGAAGGGGAGAGGATAGGGGAAGGGGATCATGGTTCTGGGTTTGGGGTTCCTGGGGTGTTAGGTCTATAAGTGGGTCCGGAAGGTTCTCGAGCTACAGGAGCAAGTAGTTGAGTTGGCTTTGTGGTGTATTCTAGAGTCGCTGAAGTCCTTCTTCTTCTTTGACTGAAGAGTGGGTTTGTCAGGGGAGTGCTTCCTCCAGTGATCCTTCTGGGTTGGGGGGAAGGAGATGGAGTGTAATGAGGAGTTTCTTCTTCGAAGACGTCATTGTCACTACTCTCCGGAAGTCGGTAGGACATGTTTATCGGGGTTCTCACCCTTCTGCTGTTATAGCAGGGGTGGGTTTTGACGAGCTAGTTCTTTTGTTACGCGTACACGTGAACTTAGCAAGCCTTCTCTTCTCTCTATCCAATCGGGACTCAAGGAGGAACTAAATTCTAGGCGTAGATTGTGTAGAACTAGCTAAGGACTACTAGTGATACATGCGCGAATATATACTCAGGTAGAGCTGTACCTTACCAATAAGGAGATACCTGATGGGGATCGTGGGAAAACACAGACGTAGTAAGAGATATGGCTGTGGGAGATGATGCGTCTGTGGATAGGGGAAGTGTAACGACAAAAGGGGAACGTGGGAACATGGAACTGTAAACAGTGAACCGTTAAGGGAAAGTTCCATCTGGCGGGTAAAGAGGAAATGCTGGATAGATGACGTCATCTAAATACTCCATCCAGGGATGAGATAAAGAAGAAGAAGAGGAAGAGGCAGACCGTAAGGAAAGACGCAGACCTAGTGGTTCACAGAGGAAGAGATAATGCCCCACTTCCAAGTCGTTAGTAACAATAGTCTGGGCAGTCATCTTGATAGTGACCCAGAAGATGACAGTGGTGGCAGCGAGTGTTACAGGTGGCAGGACAGCGCACCAAAGGGGACTTGACGGTCTGTACATCAGAAGAGAGGATGGTGTGTCCATCAGGGAGGTGATGGAGTTGGATGTGCCCTTGGATGTGAGCCAGTGCTGCTTGGTCAATGTGGTAGCCATCTGCCAAGACTGGTTCTTTGTCAATGGGGGAAGGTACGATGGGGGGTGAAGAAATGCAAGTCAAAAGAGGAGGGGGAGATATGGGTACTGGAGGGACGAATGGTGGGGAAGAAGCAGGAGGAGGGTGATTCTCCAAAGAGGTCATGTAACAATCGTGGGCTTCCTGAGACAAAGAAAAATAGACATGGCGAAAAGTGGGGTAGATGAGACTCAGGTCAAGTTGTTTGACAAACATGTGAAAGCCGTATAAATGTAGAATGGTAAGGACACACTCGGGGGCATGGTTGATGAGAAGACGAAGAGGGAGGCCAAATGCCCCAGGTAAATCAGAAGGTGCAGTGCGAAAGTGATAAGATTGAACTTGGGAGATGTCATGGAAGAGACATACTAGTTCCTGGGAAATCAAATCCTCCTCATAGAGGGGGTCAGCCTTGATAGCGTGAATGAGAGCCGGATTAGAGAGAATTGAAGCATAAAGGGTATTGATTGCCAAGGCAGGAAGGAAACATGGGAAAACACAGTGAGTGCAGAGTGGGGAAGAAACAGAGAGATGAGAGGCCGAAGAAGAAGTGGGGGACAAGGGTGAGGACATGGTGGTTCAGATGGTAGACGAAGGGAAAGTGTCTAAGGAATTATCGTAAGCCATGGATCTTTTTATAAGAAGAAAGGATGGTCCATGCATGGTGAAGGTTACTCTTGGGTTCCCATGTATTTTCCGATGCTGAGTAACCCTTCCATGCGGTCAGGTACCGATAGCGGCCAGGGGATCCCTTGTGTGAGAGGATGCCATCAACTTTGTATTCTTCTTCACCTTCAATGATGTCAGGGGGCAGTGTGGGGAATGATGGGCTGTGTGCTTCAGAGACATGGTGTGGCAATAGAAGTGTGGCATGGAAGACATCATGAATCCTCCATGATGGTGGGAGACAGAGGCAGTAGGAGAGTGGGGAGAGAACCTGTGAAATCTCAAAGAGTCCCAGGCGTTTGGGTGCAAGTTTCCTAGAGGGGTAAGGGATACAGAGATTGGTAGCTTCTAGCTAGACTTTATCTCCGACTTTCCATGGAGAGAATTTGTGAGTTATGTGTTGAGATATAAGATGGCGCACAGATTCATGGGTGGCGAGGGCTTTTTTTCTAGATTCTTCCAGGTGGGAAAGATGCGTGGTGAGGGCAGGGATGAAGGTCTTTCCAAGTGGGGGGTAGGCATGAGGCTCATAACCAAGCATGAGGGAGAACGGGGACGCTTTAGTGGATGAATGTGGGGAGGAGTTGTGATGAAATTCAGCGCTGGTGATGAAGGATGACCACGTGTCGGGTTGATTCATGCAGAAGATCTGGAGATAGGTTTCGACTTCTTGGTTGACATGTTCGGTCTGTCCGTCCATTTGGGGGTGATAAGCGGTGGAGAGGCAGACATCATAATGGAGGAGGCGGGCAAGCTCATGAGCAAACACTGAGGTGAATTGTGGACCTCTGTCAGAGTTGATCAAGTCGTGAAGTCCGAATCATTTGAATATGTGGTTGAAGAAGAGTAGCGCAACTCCTGCAGCATCAATGGTTTTTGTGCAAGGTATGAGAATTACCCCCTTTGTAAGCCCATGGTTGACCACGACCAGCAGAGAATCGAAGCCCAAGGAAGGTGGAAGATTGGTGATGAGATCCATGGAGAGCTGGCGAAAAGGGAGAGACATGGAAGAAGGGATTGGGGTGAGGGGAGGTACGGTGGGGTGCATGTTCACCTTGGACTGTTGACAAAGGGTGCAGCCAGCGATGAAATTCTCAACGAAGGTACCCAGACCAGGCCACTAGAAGTTGCATTTGACAAGAGCTTTAGTGTGGAAAAAGCCCATGTGACTGGTGGTGGGAGAGTTGTGGAGGGCATGCAGGAGGGAGGAACAGGACAAGGGAGGGACGTACATCCGCTCACAAAAATAGAGATGGCCATTGTCAAATGACCAATCCCACAGGGAAGAGCGGGGGAAGAGTGGGGTGCCGTCCTGAAGACCTTAGAGAGCACGGATAACGAGGGGGTCAGAGGACGAGGAGGAACGAATGCTGTCGGAAAGGGCAAGGTCGAGAGCACTGATGATCTGGAGGTTGGAAAGGATGGATGTGGAGGTGTTGTCGGACGAAGTATTGACAGAATCTTTTTGAGAGAGAGCATCCACCAGAGCCATGTGAGTACCCAGGGTAACCTGCCAGACAAGATCAAAATCCTGTAAAAAGAGGGACCAATGGGCTTGGCGACAGGAGAGTTTGCAAGGGTCCTTGAGGTACAAGAGGTTCTTGTGATCAGTGAGGACAACGACCGGGTGAGATGTTCCCTGGAGGTATTGGCACCATTCTTGGAGAGCCAAAATGACGGCAAGGAGTTCTCTATCATAGATGTCGTAGTTCCATTCCGCAGGACTAAAGGTTTTGGAGAAGTAGGTGCAGGGGTGGAAGTTGCTGTTGGAATCTGTCTGGAGGAGAACTGCGCTGGCAGCCAGGAGGGATGCATCAGTCATAATGGAAAAGGGGCAAGAGACATCAGGGAAGGCAAGGACTGGGGATGAAGAGAAGTGGGACTTTAGCTTGTCGAAAGCACGTTCCTGGAGAGGAGTCCATTGCCAGAATTCATCCTTCCAGGTAAGGAGAGTAAGTGGGGCGATGAGGTCAGAGAATCCAGAGATGAACTTGTGGTAGAAATTGGCAAACCCAAGGAAGGAGCAAATCCCTTTAACTGAGGTGGGGGGTTTCCACTCATCTATGGCCTTGAGCTTGGTGGGATCCATCTGGATGCATCCTTGACTGATGATAAGACTGAGATACTCCATTTGTGGTATGTCAAAGAAGCATTTCAAGATCTTGAGAGAAAGACTGAGTTTGCACAAATGAAGGAGTACCCTGTCATATCCCTAAGTCCAACTCCGGTTCTCTGGAATAACTCCACTGGAACTCCGGTGCAATCTTATCATAGACACACTCTGTAGATACCGGACTCTTATCTCTGTTTCTCTTTTCGTATGTTTCCCCTGTCTTCTCCTTTTACTCTAGTCTCACTTGTAGATTTCACCCGTGGCTGTGTTCTCTACGCGAACACAGCTCCGGCTCCACAGTACCTGGAGTACAGCTCCGAGGTACCTTCACTTAACCTCTTTGCTTACTGATCTCCGTACTTACCAATCTCCATTCTCCGTTACTAATCCACCTTCGGACTCTGTATATAAACCCTTGTACCCTATGCTGTAGTTTCTTCAGTTCGTATATTGTTATGATTCACCCCTTTTCCTTTTCTTTGCCCTTACCGTTATTCCTTGATCCAGCTTACCAGATCGTTTGTCATTCACGATTGCTTCACGATCCGACCCATCGGATCATTTGTCACTTCCCATTACTCAGTCCAATCCATCTTGGACTTCTTTTACTCCTTTCGACCTATTGGTCATTCTGGCTTACACCTCTGTCCAATTCAACTCGGACTTCTTATCTTCTTTCCCTTTGTTCTCTTTATATGGTAGCTGGTCTGTGCGCATCACAGATAGGTATATAAACCCCAGTCGTCTAGCCATGTACCCCAAGCTAGACTTACCTGGCAAACTACCTTGTTCACTCCTTGCTCCCAAGCCTTGAGCCCCTTCGTCCACCAGCTAGCACCCCTAGACCAGAAGTACCCTTGTCCACCGGCTAGTATCCCTAGACTGGCAGTACCCTTGTCCACCAGCTAGTACACCTAGACTGGGAGTATCCTCGCCACCGTAGGAAGACCCTCGGCCACCTTCGTCCTCACCTCCTTAGGAAGACCCTAAGGATAACGTTCTTCACGCTCATCTAGGAGTGACCATTGTCCTGCTAGGTCTACGCTTGTCCCTATCTGGGCCAAGCATAACAAAAGTCTAGCTTCTCACCCGCCATCACCATCACTGTGAACTGCCACCATTAGTGACCCACAGGAAGCCCCTCATTGGTGGAGATCCGCCCCTGATCCCATTGACTCCGAACCTGAAGAGGAATCTGAACCCTCTTCTGACTCCAACGAAGAACTTCCTACTCTAGAAGAGCAGGAAGCTGCCCTCGACCTCACTCACCAGCTATCTGCTGAGCTCATCCTCCCTCACACCCCCACTCCCCCATTGCCTCCCACCGTTGTCTCCTCCCCCATTTTTCCTACTCCCCACACAACCTTCAGAATGTCCACCGCCCCCTCCACCTCCACTCTCCCTTCTGCTCCTGTCCCCACCCTCATCACCATACCATCCCCTATTAAACCCACCAAGCTTCGCATCGGCGTCCCCGAGGCCTACGATGGCTCTCCAGACCAAGCCAAGTCATGGCTCCACACAGTACAGTTCTACCTGCTGGTGAACTGCGATATATACAACATTGACGACAGGCAAATTGCTTTCGCCCTGTCATACATGACCAAAGGACCTGCCGCAACCTGGGCAGCAATGTTCCGTGCAAAGGCGCTCAGCACTGCCACCATCTCCCTGGGCACTTGGCCCGATTTTGTTGCCGCCTTCACCAAGGCATTCAACCACAAAGACGTAGTCCCCACTTCTATCGCCTGGCTCACCACCACCAGGATGACCGTCAAAGTCGACCCGAAAACCCATAAAAAGGTCTACTCCCCCTCCCTCACTGAATACTCCTCTAAGTTCTTCCAACACAAAGATATAGCTAATATCACCAAGGATCACATCCTCATTGGCTACTACTCCACAGGCCTCCCCCCTTCCCTCATGCGCCACATAATGTCCATGGATACGATTCCCACCACCCTTGAAGAGTGGGATGCCAAGGCTTTCCACTTCTATCAGAACTGGAAACACGCCGACGAGATTGCTGATCGAAGTGTGAGACCTTATAAAGCACCTATATATACCCCCACTCCCACTCGTACCACCAAGGACCCTGACACCATGGATGTTGACACTATCCACACCACCTCGAAATTAACCCCCGAAGAACAACAACACTGCATTGAGAAGCGTCTCTGCTTCCGATACAGGAAGCCCGGACATGGCAGCCGCAGCTGCCCACATTTCCCCACCACTACCCCCACCGTCACCGAGACAAAGAAAACCTCCAAACAAAAGGTTCGGAAAGTAGAAGAAGAACCTGAGACTCCTTCTCTCATAGAATTGGAGTCAGATGATGAAGAAACAGGAGTCTAGAAGGTTTCCCTTCTTGGACAGGATTTTTAACATGGAGGCCTCCATCGACGCGAGCCCCCTCCAAGTCTCTTAGTACACCCCCCCTTGTACCATCTACTTTGAAGAAATCTATTCGTATCCCCATCTCGCTAGTAGAACCCACATGTACCCTCAAAGCCGTTGAAACCCCCACCCTCATCAATAGTGGCGCAGATGTCAATTGCCTTGATTGGCAATTTGCTCGCAAACATTGAATCCCCTTGACTCGGCTCACTAAGCTGATCCCTGTGAAAAACGTGGACCAAACCATGAACAAGAACAGTGATATCAAATTCACCACAGAACTCTATGTCTGCATTAGCAGAATCCTCCACCGAACCACCTTCCACATCCTCCATTGTGGGAAGGAGAATGTCATTCTTGGCATGCCCTGGCTCAAGATCACAGATCCAACCATCAGTTGGAAGGATCGAACCCTCACCATTCCTATATCATCAGACCAAACTGCGGAGCTCAATGCTCAATACACCTCAGATGAACTTTGACACACAAACAAACTCTGTTCGAAGGAAACACCTACCGCCACCTCAAAGCCCATATGTCACATTGACGTAGACAAAGTCTGGGACAAGAAGTTCTATGACTACCTGGACTATCGCACCCCCCGCCTCTATGTAGAACAATTGGTCGAACTCCTCAGCATTAACCGAATGGTAAAGAAAGGAGCTTGATACTTCCTTAACCAAGGAAAACCCAAGAAAGCAAGGCTCTGTGCCAAGCTTACCACCACCACTGAGCTTGCCATGCAGGCAGAACTCTCGAAACCCAAGGAAACCCTCCCCCCGGAGTATGCAGCATTCTCTGACATCTTTACCAAGGAAGCCGCAGACCACACCCCCCCTGCTCACCCTTACGACCATGCCATCACCCTTGATGAATCCTTCATTCCCAAAGTGGGAAAACTTTATCCTCTGACCCCGGAGGAAAAGAAAGCTGCCGAGGACTTCTTAGAAGAGAACCTCAAAGCTGGAAAGATCTGTCCTTCGAACTCCCCCCAAGCATCTCCCTTCTTCTTTGTGAAAAAGAAGGATGGTGGTCTTTGCCCCTGCCAAGACTACCAATATCTCAATGAACATACTGTTCAATATGCCTACCCTCTCCCCCTCATTTCCGACCTCATAGACAAACTCCAAGGAGCAAACCTCTTCACGAAGTTTGATGTCCGATGGGGTTATAACAACGTCCACATCAAGGATGACAACCGATGGAAGGCTGCTTTCATCACACACAAGGGGCTATTTGAGCCCACGGTAATGTTCTTCGGACTTACCAATTCCCCCGCCACGTTCCAGCGCTTCATGAACGACTCGTTCTGAGACATGATCGCCGAAGGATGGCTCGTCATCTATATGGACGACCTCCTTATCTTTTCCCCCGACGCCAAGACCCATGAGGAACGCACCAAGCGTGTCCTCAGTCGCATGCAGGAACTTGATCTTCATTTGAAGATCTCCAAGTGCAAATTCACCATGGACTCGGTAGAGTACCTTGGCATGATCATCAAACCCAGCCAGTTGGCCATGGATCCTGTTAAACTCGCCAGTATCACAGACTGGCCCGTCCCCCAGAAGTTGAAGGATGTTCGCTCCTTCCTAGGCTTTGCCAATTTTTATTGAAGGTTTATCCCTGAATACTCCACCATTGCCCGCCCTCTCATCGATATGACCAAGAAAAGCTTGGCCTGGAACTGAACCTCCCAATGCCAGGATGCCTTTGACACCCTTAAACAGGTATTCCTCTCAAAGCCAATGCTTCATCTCCCCAACCACAGCCGTCCCTTTGCAATTGCCACCGATGCCTTGAAACACGCCACAGGTGGCATCCTCCTCCAAACCAATACAAACAGGGATTGGCATCCCTGTTCATACCTCTCTCAATCTTTCTCCCCCGCTGAAAGGAACTACGATATCTATGACCGAGAGCTCCTCACAGTCATCCAAGGACTTAAGGCCTAGAGACACTATCTCCATGGATCCCCGTTTCCCGTCCAAGTCTTCACCGATCACAAGAACCTGACATACTTCTGTCAGCCCCAGAAGCTCAACCGATGCCAAGCCCGTTGGCTTCTTGATCTCGCCGACTTCGATCTCAAGATGATCCATGTCCCCGGCAAACTCCTTTCCACCCCCAACACCCTCTCCTGCTGCCCAGATCTTATCCCAGATAATGATTCCGACAATGCCGATGCCACCCTCCTTCCACAGTCCATGTTCGTCAACTTAATTGACACCGAACTATCACAGAAGCTTGCTGCTTCTTCCTCCTCGGACCCTTTGGTCCTCGACGCTGTCTGTGCACTTGACAGGGAAGTACCCCTCAAATTCCGCTCCTGCCTCTCCGATTGGCATTATGATGCCGGTGTCCTGACCTACCAAGGACACGTCTACATTCCCCCCGACTCTGACCTCCACCATACCGTCATCTCCCGGTCACATGACCACACCTCCGCCAGCCACCCTGGATACTTGAAAACATGCCAACTCATTGCTGCCGAGTTCTGGTGGCCGGGCCTCACCCAATTCATCCAACAGTATGTCAAAGGCTGTGCCACACACCAGCAAAACAAGGTGAACACCCACTCCACGACACCCCCCCTTGTCCCTATCCTGTCCCACTGCACCCGCCCCTTCCAACAGGTCTCCTATGACCTCATCACTGGACTCCCCGCCTCCTCTGGTTTTGACGCCCTCCTGGTCGTGGTCGACCATGGGCTTACTAAGGGGGTAATTCTCTGCCCCACAAAGCAAACCGTCACCACTGAGGGAATCACCACCCTCTTTCTTCACAAGGTCTACACCCGATTCGGATTGTATGACAAGATCATCTCCGATTGTGGTCCCCAATTCGCATCCACCTTCACCAAGGAGCTTGGGAACCTCCTTGGATACTCCCTATCCCTCTCTACCGCCTACTACCCCCAGTCTGACAGAGAAACGGAATGAGTCAACCAAGAAGTTGAGACGTACCTTCAGATCTTTTGCCAAGAGAATCCTTCCTCATGGTCCGAAATGATCTCCCATGCAGAATTTGCCCACAATCACCACCCTCACTCCGTCACCGGGAAGTCCCCGTTCTTCCTCATGATGGGATTCGAACCCTGACCACTTCCCATGGTCATCTCCGTGACTTCCATTCCCACAGTAGAAGCACGTCTTTGACTTCTGACTGCTGCCCGTGAAGAAGCCCTCGCTGCCCACGCCCTCGCCCAACAAGTGATGAAGTCCCGTTCCTCCAGGGGCTTCAAACCATTCACTAAAGGAGACAAAGTTTGGCTAGAAGCCAAAAACCTCAAACGTCACATCGCCTCCCCGAAGCTCGCTCCCAAGCGAGAAGGACCGTTCGTTATCACGGATGTACTATCCCCCATCATGTACAAACTCCGCCTTCCAAAAACTTGGAAGATTCATAACACGTTCCACACTTCCCTTCTATCACCTTATCAAGAAAACAATGTCCACAGAAAGAACTTCCTGAAGCCACCTCTGGACCTTGTTGCAGGTGAAGAAGAATATGAAGTAGAATGTCTCTTACGACACCGTGGACCCTCGGACAACTGGCAATTCCTGGTCTGGTGGAAGGGTTACACCCCCGAAGAAGACTCCTGGGAGCCAGAACGGAACTTAAAACATTCAAAGGCCACTCTCCTCGAGTATAAGAAGGGTCACCCTTCTGTCTTCCGCCTTTAACTCCCTTCGAACCCAACCACCACCATTGCCATGGACGCCTCTCTGATCCCTACCACCACGCTCCCCTTTGTCATGAATGGACAAACCGTTTACACCCCGTCCCCCGTCACTGACTCCCTGCTTGACACCACTTTGCTCGATTCCCACCTCGTCACCACCCTTGACCATGCCATTGCCCCTGTCTCCCCACTTGGATACTTGCGGGACGTCTATACCCATCACATGGCAATGTGCAACACCATCATTGGACTTACCGACCATGTCCCTATGAATAACCACATACGTCTCTTATTTACCATCCTCCAATGCTCTGATCTCCACCTCCACACCACCCTCCTCACTGCCCTTACCCAACTCAGATTGGGTAACGCTATCAATCAAATAGACAACATACTCTGGGAATTTGGAAATGAATCTCCCACCCTTCCAGCTAACTTAACAATAAACGACTCCATGCCCCCTGCTCCCACCGAAGAAGTAGCAGCCGCCCAAGACGATGAACCCATCCCCGAGTCTCACCTTCAATACTGGCAGGCATGTTTACACTGCCACCGCCTCAGTCATAACAAATTATACTGTCAAAGGTACATGTGTCCTGGATGTTCCATTTCCACCCCCGGTCACACCATTGCCAATTGTATGGGACCTGTTCGCTCCCCACTACCACCGTCTTCTCCCGGCTCTTCACACAGGAGCACACCATCCCCTCATCCTCACCCATATCACCGCCCCAGAACTCTGTACGCCTCCAAAGGCACCTCTCTCCGTCCCCCAGCCTTTGCTGACCGGTCCGTATCCCCATCCACCCCGAGTCTCTGGACCCCCATGCCACATCATGATGGATTCTCCCCTGGAGCTGTGCTCAACTCTCACCCCACCGTTATAGAACTATTCATGCCCGACCTCCTGGAGCTCCTAATTTATGACCCCATGGACCCTTGTCGAACTCTTATGGAAGCACTCGGGTTTATTCCAACTGAGGACACCTGCCCAGTAGGACTTCCGGAGTTCACCACACTCCGTTTCCTCCTAAACGTCCAAGAAGCTATCAATGGCCCACCCTTGTCCATGGACTTCCAAACACTCGGACGCACCCTCCATTTCCTCCGAGACCATGACCATGTGACCACTTCCCCCCACGGACCTGCATACAACAGCGAAGGCAAGGAAGTACCTATTGCTTTCGCCATCAGAGAACCCCCTTACTATACCAGCACACCCCCTCCCGATTTCCCGGACTATGACAGCAACGATGAATTGGATGACAGCAGCTATGCCAATGTCACTGGCTCTCCTGGACCTTTTACTCATGATTTTTAATCAAAGTTGGTAACTTTGAATGTACTGCGGGGGTAATGTTACGATTCACCCCTTTTCCTTTTCTTTGCCCTTACCATTATTCCTCGATCCAGCTTACCAGATCGTTTGTCACTTCCCATTACTCAGTCCAATCCATCTTGGACTTCTTTTACTCCTTTCGACCTATTGGTCATTCTGGCTTACGCCTCTGTCCAATTCAACTCGGACTTCTTATCTTCTTTCCCTTTGTTCTCTTTATATGGTAGCTGGTCTGTGCGCATCACAGATAGGTATATAAACCCCAGTCGTCTAGCCATGTACCCCAAGCTAGACTTACCTGGCAAACTACCTTGTTCACTCCTTGCTCCCAAGCCTTGAGCCCCTTCGTCCACCGGCTAGCACCCCTAGACCGGAAGTACCCTTGTCCACCGGCTAGTATCCCTAGACCGGCAGTACCCTCGTCCACCAGCTAGTACACCTAGACTGGGAGTATCCTCGCCACCATAGGAAGACCCTCGGCCGCCTTTGTCCTCGCCTCCTTAGGAAGACCCTAAGGATAACGTTCTTCGCGCTCATCTAGGAGTGACCATTGTCCTGCTAGGTCTATGCTCGTCCCTATCCAGGCCAAGCGTAACATATATCATCTAAGTCACTTCTCTTCTCACTCAGTCGGATTCCGTCTCCAACCCTCTGTCTTCATTCTCTGAAATATAAGGACCAAACGTGCAAGGGCGCAGCATGCTCTCCACATCACTGAAGCCAAGTCCTTACCCCTCCGACCCAACTCCGACCACCTCTGTCTCGTCCCTCTCTCTCTTGCACTTCCGACCGACCGGAGCAGAGCAGAGAAGAACTGGATTTGACATACCCATCTGGTGCGTTCATGATGTAGTTCAAGGTCATCCTTGGTATGAATACCTATATCGTCCATGTAGATCTTAAGCCAACATTCCACAATCATGTCAGCCAAGGAGTAGTTCATGAAAGCCTGGAATGTGGGAGGAGTATTGCTGAAACTGAAGAACATAACTGTGGGTTCAAAAAGTCCGAGAGGGGTAATAAACGTGGCTTTCCATTGATCTTCTTCATGGAGATGTATGTTGTTGTATCCCCAACAGATGTCGAATTTGGTGAAGATGGTGGAATCCTTCTTGTCGTCAATGAGTTTGGTTATAAGAGGGAGAGGATAGGTGTTCCAAATGGTATGGGAGTTGAGATAACGATAATCTTGACATGGACGAAGGGTTCCATCCTTCTTGGGGACAAAGAAGAAAGGGGAGGCCTGAGGGGACTTTGACAGGATGATGCGACTGGTTTTGAGATTTTCTTCGATGAAGATACGACAGGCTTCTCGTTCAGCAGGGTTGAGTGGGTACATCTTGGCGATTTTGGGGACAAAAGACTCCTTGAGTTCAATGATGTGATCATACGGATGATGAGGGGGGAGGACACTGAACATCTTTTCAGAGAAGACATCAGTGAATTCCTTGCACCAGGAAGGGACTTCTTGTTCCATAGGTTTCTCCTATTGAGCGAGTTGGGTGGACAGTGTGATTTTGCTGATGTGTTGGGGGTAAGGGTTGTCCTCTTCCTCTGTCCAGGGTGGACTCTCACGAAGAGGTACCACAGCGTCCTGGAGGGAGAGGGTATTGGTGGCCCAATCAATAACGGGGTTACAAGCTTTGAGCCAGGTCATGCCAAGAATAACACAGGGGAAGCCTAGAGAAGTGACGAGGAAGGTGACTTTGTCTGCGAGGTTGGGGAAGAGTACATTGGTAGTGATGGTGTATTTGATGGTTCCTTGGTGGTTCAGGGTTCCATCAACATTGTAGGTGGTGAGGGGCTGGGGAAGACGTCGGATCGCAGATCTGAGACGGGGTACGAGGGACGAATCGATAAAGTTGTTTGTTGCTCCACTATTGACGAGGGTGGTGGTTTTGATGGTTTGAGATCTGGCTGCAAGGTGGATGGGGAGACACATGGTACATTCGTTGGATAGTCCTACTATTACAGCGGATATACTTAAGGAAGGAGATGTCGGTTCAGCTTCCTTTACTGAAAACCCGAAGGGGACTTGTTTTTAGAACCATCTTCAAAGCAAAGCTTTAATGTCTGAAGCACTTCTCCTTCATCCTTTCCAGAGGACTGGAGAGTCTGGATGTATGTTTCAAGGGCAGAGGGTGTGGGTTTGGGAACAGGAGGGACAGGAACGGCTGGTGGAGTTGGAGTGGCGTTGGCAGTTTGCACATGCTGTGCATTCCTAAAGGGGTTGGTTGAGGACATGGTATGAGGGGTCTGGTTGGTGAAGGTGTGACACTGTTGGGTGTTATGTCCCTTCTTTCAGCAGCGAAGGCATAGGCCTTCGCAGAAGCAATGGGCACGTTCGGCAGGAGTGAGCTTTGAGATGCAAACCATGTCGATGTCCATGGTGTTGGGGTCGGGGGTTGAGGTGTGATTGGTGAACGAAGAGGGGGCATGATGTCCTTTCTTGAGGGCAGTGATACGAGCTTTCTGGGCGTGGAATGTCTTGGCTTTATCAATCCAGTCCTTGATTGTGGTGGGGATGGTGGACATAGAGAGGATCATGATGGCTAGGGATTGGTCGAGACCAAGGGAAAACTGGTCAATGAGGGTAGTCTGATCGGTGATACCAGCTTTGGCTGCGAGGTTTTGGAAGTCGGTGATGTACTTTTGGAAACCGTCATCATCCTGGGTGGTCTTTTGGACAAGACAGGTGAGCTCGTGGCGGGCGGTGGCTTTAGTGTCAAAGGGGTAAAATGTAGACTCAAAGTTTTCAGTGAACTTCACGAAGGTTTTCTCAGAGGCAGCTATGTTGGTGTCGACCATGTGATCATACCACATTTCAGAGAAAGAGACTCCATGTCCCTTGCTCATCTTGTTCAAAGTGGTCAAGATCTTGATATTGTCAGAGGTGTAAAAGGTGGGATTAATGTTAAAGTAGCTGTTCATAGCTTTGATCCATCGAACCACATCAGCGGGTTCTCTGGAGAAATCAGCAGGGAGGGTGGCTTTGAGTTCAGGCATGGTGGCTGGAAGGGGTGCTGGGGCTGGGGCTGGGGCAGGTACTGGGGCTGGGGCTGGGGCAGGGGCGAGGT
>JBBPTA010000393.1:0-15576 GCA_038093915.1 Boletellus aff. emodensis
CTGTCGATTAATGCGGATGTTTCAATGGAGTTTTTGCCTGTGCCTTGGTACAAGAGAATAGGGAGTTTGATTGCTTGGGCTTTCATACCAGTTACAAATACAGGCGCTAAGAATAGGGGAGGAGAAGCCATTGTTTCTTCCCTCCCGACTAAAAATCCTGATCCATAGTGACCATACAGATTTCTTCTTCCTCAGTAGTGCAGACTTTGAGGATTCGAAGTAGTTCTTCTCGGGGTAAACTCGACCCTTGGATAAAGGTAGCCAAGGTGTCGGTTTCAGTGGTGGCGACAGTGTTTATCTTTTGGGGGGGTTTCCGCCAGTTTCGGGGGTTCCCTGCCCCTTTCTTGTGATTGGAGGACCTGCACCCCGTTCGGTGGCACACGAAGCATTTATTGTTCTTCATGTGTTCCACTCTTTCTACCGGGGAGAGTTTAACAAAATCGATATCCATGGCATTTGGGTCCCTTTCTATGTGGTGGGTTCCCCCTCCATGTGGCATAGGAATATAGTCTCTCCTTCCTCTTAACTGTTTAAGCTGGATTATGTTCTCGTTGAAGACATGGGCTTTGCTGACCCAGTCTTTCCAGGACGTGGGTTGGGGGTTGACCATTGCCATCATGTTGGCAAGCCAGTGATCTACTCCTCTCCTGAGGGTGTTGATCAAGATCTCATCATATCCAGTTTCAAGGCCGCTCTTTGCCGCTTTTAGATGGAAGGTAGCGGTATATGCGTCGAAACTCCCTCTCTTCTCCCTCTGTGGGAGAGTCTTTTCCCTTTCATCGGGGAAGTCAGATTGTTTCATTTCATAGAGATCATTTCTGGCCCGTTCTTTTATTCTGATTGGAATGAAAGTACTGTTGAAGTCTGCTTTGAACAGGTCCCACGTATAGAGGGGGATCTTTGGATATAGACTTTCTGCGAAGACCGCTCCTCTTCCTTTGCTCATTTTGTTGAGGCAAGTAGCCATCTTTACATCGTCCTGGTAGTAGATGTGTCGGTTCATAATGAAGTAGGCTTCCATAGCAGCTATCCATCAAGATGCATCTGTGGCATCTTCCGAGAAATCACCTGGTAGTCCGGCTTTGATTTCAGGGGATTTTGGGTCTATCTCCTGAGGTGGGTCATCGGCCGAGACCTTCGCTTGTTTCTTTCCTTTTGAATCGGACATGAGTACGTCCGGGTCGGGCTCGATGGTTATGTGGAGGGAAGGGAAGAGGATAGGGGAAGGGGATCGTGGTTCAGGATTAGGAGTGCCTGGGGTGTGAGGTCTATAGATAGTCCTGGAAGGTTCCCAAGGTACTGGGGTGAGTAGTTGGGTTGGTCTCGTGGTGTATTCCAGGGTTGCTGAGGTTCTTCTTCTTCGTTGGCTAAAGAGTGGGTTTGTTGGGGGTGTGCTTCCTCCAGCAATCCTTCTAGGTTGGGGAGAAGGAGATGGTGTGTAGTGAGGGGTCTCTTCTTCGAAGACATCGTCATCACTACTCTCAGGGGGTCGGTAGGACGTGTTTTTCTTGAGGTTCTCGCCCTTCTGCTAAGATAGCAGGGGCGGGTTTGACGAGCTAGTTCTTTTGTTATGCGTACGTGTGAACTTAGTGAGCCTTCATCTCTCTATCCAATCGGACTTGAGGATGAACTAAATTCTATGTGTAGATTGCGTAGAACTAGCTAAGGACTACTAGTGGTACATGTGCAAATATATACTCAGGTAGAGCTGTACCTTACCAATAAGGAGATACCCAATGGGGATTGTGGGGAAACGCAGATGTAGTAAGAGATACGGCTGTAAGAGATGATGTGTCCATGGACAGGGGAAGTGTAACGCTAAATGGGGAATGTGAGAATGTGGAACTTTAATAGGTGAACTGTTTAAAGGGGAGTTCCATCCGGTGGATAAAAGGGGAATGCCGGATAGATGATGTTATCTAAATACTCCATCCAGTGGTGAGACGGAGAAGAAGTAGCAGAAGAAGCTGACTGTAAACAAAGACGTAGACCCAGTGGTTCACATAGGAAAAGATAATGCCCTGTTTCTAGATTGTTAGTAACAACTGTCTTCTCCCGGCTCCTCGCGTAGGAGTATGCCATCCCCTTGTCCTCATCCATACCGCCACCCCAGAGCTCTGTACGCCTCAAAAGGCACCTCCCCTCGCCCCCTGGCCTTTGCTGACCAGTCCGTATCCCCGTCTACTCCAAGTCTTTGAACCCCCACACCCCATCTCAATGGATTCTCCCCCGGAGCTGCACTCAACTCTCATCCCACCGTCATAGAATTGTTCACACCTGACCTCCCAGAACTCCTGATCTATGACCCCATGGACCCTCAACGTACCCTTATGGAAGCACTCGGGTTTATCCAAAATGAGGATACCTGCCCAGTGGGACTTCCAGAGTTCACCACGCTCCACTTCCTCCTAAATGTCCAAGAAGCCATCGACGGCCCACCCCTATCCACGGACTTCCACACACTTGGATGCGCTCTCCATTTTCTTCGAGACCATGACCACCCGACCACTTCCCCCCATGGACCCGCATATAATAGCGCTGGCGAAGAAGTGCCCATTGCCTTTGCCATCAGAGTGTTAAGTGCAGGAAAACTCAGAGGGAAAATCTGGCCAGACTAGGACTCGAACCTAGGACTTCCCGACAGTACTGGGATTGTCTTAACCACTAGACTACCTGGCCTTATCACTGTCTGAGATGTGTGGGTTAGAATCCAACACACCCCCCTAAGCCACACATTGGTGGCAATACTGAGGACCAGATTTTCCGTGTTTCTCCTGATGCAACTGCTACACAGGGCTCATAACCTGTTAAGTGCAGGAAAACTCAGAGGGAAAATCTGGCCAGACTAGGACTCGAACCTAGGACTTCCCGACAGTACTGGGATTGTCTTAACCACTAGACTACCTGGCCTTATCACTGTCTGAGATGTGTGGGTTAGAATCCAACACTTATAGCTCAGTGGTTAGAGCACCTGGTATATAACTAGGAGGTCGCTGGTTCAATCCCAGCTCTGGTCGCATTTTCGTAACAGTACAAGTACTTGTGAGAGTGAACTTTGACCTGTTGCTAGGTCATCCATTTCATTGCCTCATGAGTGCTACCACCAATGACTATCTGGATGGCACACAAGACATCACTCTGTATGATCCTAACATAGGGAAGGTATACAAGCTTCTGACCCATTCATGGATGGAAGGTTGTCCTCATTGTCACAGTGGTGCTAAGTGCCAGAACCACCAATCTGTGGTTGAAATGGGTTTTTAGATATCAATCCACCGAGAGGTTAGGGAGAGTCCATACACCCATCTGGTTTGTTCAAGTCCTGCTACCCATTCCTGCATCCTACTACATCATCCTTCCTCTTCTGCTCCTATTCTGCTTCGTCCCCTATGAAACCTCTGTATCCTGTGCCTGTGTCCCTTCACTGCTCTGTCTCTCGTTCATCTCTCATTTTGGATGCTTCTGATCCACTTCCATCTGCATACTCATACTTGTTGTCCATTCGATCCACCATCACTCCTGTGTCACTTTCTGCCCTTCAATCCATTTATTTCTTTGATCCAATATGTCATTGCCTTGCCTACAAGCCAGTAGCCAAGAAGGTCCATTCGGTGGTGGCTCCTGTTGACAAGGAGTTTCACATCATCTGGTGGTTACCTGATGAGCTGCTTGCTGGACTTATTCCACTTCTGATTCATCCTCCTGACTTTGTTCTGGGTGTTCACTTCACCCAGGAATATACTGACCATCTAGATCTCAACCCTGCCAGATGGCTGTGGCCTGACAAACTCAAGGTTGTTTGTTGGCTTGTCCACGAGCATGAAAAGGCTTTCACTTGGGTTCCTCTTGAGTGAGGGCACCTTGATGAGTGTTACTTTCCACCTGTCAAGATTCCGATGGTTCCTCATACACTGTGGATCCTCCACAACATTCCGGTCCCACCTTCCATGTGGAATGAAGTGATCCAAATTATAAAGGACCAGATCGCTTCAGGGGTTTACAAACCCTCCACTGCTGCCTATCGCTCTTGCTGGTTTTGTGTCCTGAAGCAGGATGGCAAGACACTCTGCCTCGTCCATGACCTCCAACCCCTTAATGCTGTCACCATCTGAGATTCTTCAGTTCCGCCCTTCATTGAACAATTTGCCAAATCCTTTGCTGGTTATACTGTTTATGGCATGATGGACTTGTTCACTGGTTATGATCAGCATCCACTGCATCTGGAATCATGGGACATGACTATGTTTAGTAGTCCCTTGGGTCCTTATCATCTCACTACTGTTCCTATGGGATATACTAACACCATACTGTTAACAGCTGGAACTTCACAGCTGGAGTCCACTGTCAGAAACTATGGCATTGGAGCGAAGCTACAGTACATACCTGGAGTCCACTGTCAGAAACTAAGGAAGACGACAGTGAACTCCGACATTAAGTACGAAGCGAGAGAAACATATGCAAACATTCAGCCACATTGTGGCTGACATCCTAAATAAGGTAAACTACTTAAAATGCGCTGAGAGCGCAAGCATAACTGTAACACATACAGATCTACCAGGCTGATATGGCTTTTATCCTCCAGGACAAGATTCCTGATCACACATATCCTTTTGTTGATGACTTACCTGTTAAATCAATAGAAACTCACTACCAATCCGAGGATGGTACCTATGAGACAATTCCTGGTAATCCTGGGATTTGGTGCTTCATTTGGGAGTACCTCATGGTCATCCATTGGACCCTCCAATGCCTTCAGAATGTTGGTGCTACAGTTTCTGCCAAGAAGTTTGTGCTTGCTGCACTGGATGCTACAGTTTGTTACAGTTATGCTTGCGCTCTCAGCGCATTTTAAGTAGTTTACCTTATTTAGGATGTCAGCCACAATGTGGCTGAATGTTTGCATATGTTTCTCTCGCTTCGTACTTAATGTCGGAGTTCACTGTCGTCTTCCTTAGTTTCTGACAGTGGACTCCAGGTATGTTACGAAAATGCGACCAGAGCTGGGATTGAACCAGCGACCTCCTAGTTGTATACCAGGTGCTCTAACCACTGAGCTATATGGTCGGGGTACCAGTGCCAGTGTCATCATGGGGGGTTTGACCCATGCTGAGGAGCTAAACTCCCTGGGAAGACTTGCCCTTAGGGTCTTACAATTTGCCCATAGGTCTTACAGTGAATGCACAGAATGCCATTCCCAACAAGGTATGTACTGTAGCTTCGCTCCAATGCCATAGTTTCTGACAGTGGACTCCAGCTGTGAAGTTCCAGCTGTTAACACAGTTGTCAGACACAAGTGCATTTTTGATGGTCACATCCCTCATGAGGCCAAAGTGCAGAAGATCCAAGACTGGCTGGAATGTCAAACTCTGATACATGTTTGGGGCTTCCTGGGTACATGTGGCGTCCTTTGCATCTTCATCTGAGATTTCACTTCTATTGCTCAACCTCTTGTTGACTTGACCCGGAAGGGTGTTCCCTTTACTTGGGGGGACCCCCAATGGGAAGCTATGCAGTGTCTCAAGGATGCTATCATCCTGTCCCCAGCACTTCATTGCCTGGACTATACTTCTGGTCACAAGGTGATTCTGGCAGTCAACACGTCCACCATGGCAGTTGGCTATATCCTGTCACAGGATGGGGTGGATGGTAGGCACTATCCTAATTGGTTCAGTTCTATCAACCCTACTGAGGTG
This sequence comes from Boletellus aff. emodensis, assembly GCA_038093915.1. Taxonomy (NCBI): domain Eukaryota; kingdom Fungi; phylum Basidiomycota; class Agaricomycetes; order Boletales; family Boletaceae; genus Boletellus; species Boletellus aff. emodensis. The sequence continues at coordinate 5,694 of JBBPTA010000393.1, forward strand.
GAGAGTCACTATTCTCAAGCCAAACTTGAATTATATGGACTGTTCTGTGTCTTGCAAGCAGTCCACATTTTTGTCTTTGGAGTTGCTAACTTTATAGTCAAAATGGATGTGAAATATGTCAAGGGCATGATCAACACCCAGATTTGTAGCCCAACACCACTATCTAATGAGAGTGGGGGAGAATGTAATAGCAGATATTGGACACTAGCACCAATACCACTCTCACTTAGGGCGCAGCAATGAAGGGATGGTGCACAGTGGTTGGACTCACTGTACTAGCAGAGTTTCTCCTTGGTAAAGAGTATCAGTTCCCTGGATGGGGACTGTGGTGCACAGAGATAAGATAGAGTTTAATGGGGATTAGCCTCAGGTGAGGTAATGGAGGAAATGAAGTCAGGGGAACTCTATTGAGTGAGTTACAGCATTGAGTATGTTACATGCCATTTATATAGGTTACATAAAGCGGAGTTTGAACTCCAAACATGAGTCATGTTGAGTTAGATTAACTCAGATCAACTCACAGTGACTCATGATGAGTCATCATGACTTATAGTTGTTGTAGAACATTCCTGTATGATGTCATGCATAGCCTCATGACTCACATTGAGTCAGAATGAGTCATCCCCTGAAAATCTCTAAGGGACTATTATGTCCATTAGGTTATGACATCTAATAGTGATCCTATTAGTCAGTCCTAATATGGACTGATGTGTCAGTCCAATAGTTAGTCCAATAGTCAGTCCAGTAGTCAGTCTGGTCATTAGTCCGGAGTCTATCTGGAACACCGGAATGATAATATCACCACTGGATTACTTTTATGCTATCTGGAATATGTTTAGTGATATCTGAACTTGCTTTGGACATCTGGATTATACAATCTGGTAGTGTGAATTCCTATTGGACTTCAACAGCAAGCACAGAGGTGGCAGCATGGGCAAGTGTGGACAGATGGTGGGTTGGGGTGGCCATTGGGCCTGTCGACCACATGGGTGAGTGTGAAGGTGGGGGTGTGTTGAACCAGCCATTGGGTCAATGGCACAGGTGAGTGTGGACAGGTGGTGGGGTGGCCATTGGGCCTATTGACCACATGGGCAAGCATGAGGGTGGGGTATCAAGGTGGGTTGAGGTGGCCATTGGGCCTGTTGACCACATGGACGAGTGCAAAGGTGGGGGTGTGTTGAACCAGCCATTGGGTCAATGGCATGGGTGAGTGTGGACAGGTGGTGGAGTGGCCATTGGGCCCATTGACCACATGAGCAAGGGTGAGAGTGGGGTGTCAAGGTCAATGGCTGAGTGTGTTGGATGGGTGGTGCATTGTGGCCATTGGGCCTGTCCACTGCATGGGTGAGCATGAGTGGGCTTGAAGGGTGGAGGCATGTTGAACAGGTAGTGGCCATTGAGCCTGTTGACTGGATGGGCAAACAAGGGTAGAGGCACAATGAACATCAGCAAACTACTTTTGGCCTGGACAGAGCTGTACAGAGCTGTACAGCTAGGTCCTCTAGTCCACAGCAAATCTAAAAAATATCCTGTCTATAGACCTCACTCAAACTTTTTACCAGACATTTTTACCATCAAATATGTGTGTTTGATACATCTGCCCTGACCATTTTAGTCCAACTGCCTATATGTCAATACAAAAAAGTCTGTGGGAATTATAGTGTTTTACTGATGAACCAGCTGTTAGGCTGACAACAGGGGTGAGCATGGATAGGTGGTGGAGTGGCCATTGGGCCTGTCAACTGCATGGGCTTGAAGGGTGGGGGTGCATGAAACTGGCTGTTGGGTCAACTGCATGGGCGAGCATGGATGGATGGTGGGTTGGGGTGGCCGTTGGGCTTGTCGGTCATATGGGTGAGTATGGTGGTGGGGGGGTGTCGAACTGGCCATTGAATCAATGGCACAGGCAAGTGTAGGCAGGTGGTTGATTGAGGTGGCTGTCAGGCCTGTGAGTGGGCTAGAAGGGTGGGAGTGTGTTGAACTTCCAGTCATTGGGTTGATGCAGGTGGGCAGATGGCAAGTGGGCTTGAATCACAGCATGAGCAAGCAAGGAAGGGTGGGGATACATTGAACTGGCCATTGGGCCTGTCAACAGTATGGGTGAGTGTGGGTGGGTGGGCCTTGCATCATATGCCTGTTGACAGCATGGGTGAGCATGAAATGGTGGGCCTTGTGTTGTATGGGTTGTTGGGCCAGTCAATGCATGCAGAGAGGTAGGCCATGCATTGAATTGGTCATGGCACCTATCAACAGGTGGTGAGTGGGCAAGGAGGCCGGGGATGTGTCATAGGCACAAGCAAGGGCAGAACCTCATGGAGGTGGTGAGCAGACATGAATGGGCATTGTTGAACCTGTTGACAGAATGGGTGAGTGTGGTGGTGACCAGGGCATGAGGAGTGACTTAGAGGATCTGGGCAGGCAGTGTGTTAATGATACAGGCTGCAACGTTGGACCTGTCAATGTGGAACCAGTGTGGTGAGGTGGGGGTTATGTCAGATATGATCCAGCCATTTCAATCATTGGGCACAGGCAAGCATGGAGGTGGTGGCTCAAAGTGAACTAGAGAACCATGCTAAGTGCATCACCAGTGTGCATGTGATGAGTCCAACCAGAAAATTTGGCCAAGTCCATTCATATTAGAAACAGTAAATGTACACTTTATTAGTACTAGGGTTGGAAATATAAGATAATGTATGCTATTGTTGTCACCTCTGTGATGGGCCCTGCAGTTCCTGTCGAACTGTGATAACTGGCCACTGTGATCTGGGCTAATCTGTGATGCCATGGTTGCCTGGAGATATGCTGTAATATTTGCTGAGTGCTGTGTAATTACTGTGATTACTGTAATATTTTGTGTCACTGTGCCAAAATAAGGGATTTGCTGATGCCTGTTCTTCTCTGCTCTGCTCTGGTTGGTTGGAAGTGTGAGAGAGAGGGACAAGATGAAGGCAGACAGAGTTGGGTCGGAGGGGTAAGGACTTGGCTTCAGTGATGTGGAGAGCACGCTGTGCCCTTGCACATTCGGTCCTTATATTTCGGAGAACAGAGACAGAGGGTCAGAGACGGAATCCGACTGAGCAAGAAGAGAAGTGACTTAGATGATATATGAACTAAAGAAACTACAGCATAGGGTACAAGGGTTTATATATGGAGTCTGAAGGTGGATTAGTAATGGAGAATGGAGATTGGTAAGTACAGAGATCAATAAGCAAAGAGGTTAAGTGAAGGTACCTCGGAGCTGTACTCTGGGTACTATGGAGCCGGAGCTGTGTTCACATAGAGAATACAGCCATGGGCAAAATCTACAAGCAAGACTAGAGTAAAAGGAGAAGACAGGGGAAACATATGAAAAGGAAAACAGAGATAAGAGTCCAGTATCTACAGAGTGTGTCTATGTCAAGTCCGGTTCTTCTCCGCTCTGCTCCGGTCAGTTGGAGGTGCGAAGGGAGACTGGACGAAGGGGTGGAGTCATCAGAGGCGGATGGACTTTGGCTTCAGCGATGCAGGTGGCACGCTGCGCCCTTGCGCAAAGTATGTCCTAAGTATTTCGGAGGACGGAGTTGACAATCGGAACGGAATCCGATAGAGCAAACAGAGAAGTGACTTAGATTCAATATACGAACTAAGGTTACAAACAGAGGGTACAGAGTTTATATACGAAGGTCCGGAGTTGGATTAGTAACGGAGATTGGTAAGTAGGAGGACTAAGCAAAGGAACTGCGGAGCTGTGCTCCGGATACAAGAGAAGCCGGAGCTGTGCACGCGTAGGGAACACAGCTTCGGAGGAAGTCTAAGGGCGGAACTAAGACGAAAGGGGAAAGAGGAGACGGAGTTACTATAAACGGAATAAGGATGTACAAAAGGGGAAACGGAGATATGTCCGATATGTACGAGGTGCGTCTGTGATAAGATCGCACCAGAGTCCTTGACTGGAGATGGTCTGGAGGACCGGAGTGGGAATGCGGGATATGACAGTCTATGATAAGATTGCACTGGAGTTCCAGTGGAGTTATTCTGGAGAACCAGAGTTGGACTTAGGGATATGACACTATACTACCAAAGGTATACATGCCTTGGATGTTCTATCTCCACTCCAGGCTATACTATTGCCAATTGTATGGGACCTGCCCACACCCCACTACCACCATCTCCACCACCATGCCTCCATTTGTACTGATGCCCTTGGGCACAATATGCCTCTAAAGGCACCTCTCCTCATCCCCCTCCCTTCACTGATTGCTCTACATCCCCATCCACCCCTAGTCTTTGGACTTCCACACCCCACAACAATGGGTTCTCTCCCAGAGTTGAACTTGACTCACATCCTATTATCACAGAGCTCTTCACACCAGACCTTCCAGAGACCCTGGTGTATGACCCCATGAACCCTTGCCACTTTCTCATGGAAGCACTTGGATTCATTACAAACAAAAGTACCTGCCCCATAGGACTTCCAGAGTTTACTACAATCCACTTCCTTCTACAAGTCCAAGAGGCCATTGATGGCCCACCCCTTTCTATGGACTTTTGCACTCTTGGACGAGCCCTCCATTTCCTCCATGACCATGAATGACAGGGTATAACCCCCACAGACCTGCTTATGACAGTGATGGAGAGGAGATACCCATTGCCTTTAGCATCAACACACCCCCAGTGTTATGCTTCCTCATTTTTCCCCCTATTTTTCCATATTTTTCCAGCTTCATCTGAGCACTCTAGGAGTTTATTCAGATTTCACCTACTTATCTATTCTGCATTCAGACTTAGCAAAGTCTAGTTGTCCTCATGCTTCGTAGATCAGTCTAGACCTATCTAGACCTCCCCCATCCTGATTGCACATACTTGAACCCTCAAACATGCTATGTACACCCTGGTATCAGTTGGCTATACAGGCATTAACTCTTGAGCCTGATCATTTGCAATGATCCTAGTCAATCCTAGTCAACCCTAGTCATTGTAATGCACCAGATCTCATTATGCACAGCCACAGATCTGTCAATCCACAATTACTATATATGGATACCTGAAATGCCTCAGGCACTGCCTTGTACTGCCATACACAACCTCATTTCACCTTGCTGTTACCATATGATCAACCTCATGTCAATTCCATGACCCCTGTCCATATGGTCTGCTCTCATACTATTGTTCTCTCTTCTAACTCATGTTTCCCTCATGACCACTTGACTCTATATGACTCATCCTGACTCTTGATGACTCCAGTAAGCACAGGATATTGTTAGATCTAGTGTACATATATGTAAACATTAGAATAGTATATAAGAGACAACCCCAGCTCATTGAGGACCCAGTCTTGTCCTCTTGAGTTTCCCCACTCTCTCTTGACACTAGGCTCACCCTCTACTTGCCTAATAACTGCTTGACTAGCTAGCCTAGTAAGTGGTTGTTTCACCCAGACTACCCAGACCATGACAGCAACAGTGAATTGGATGACAGTGGTTACACCAACATCACCAGACCACCTGGACCTTTTTCTCATGATTTCTAAGTTAGCAACTTCAAATATACCATGGGGGTAATGTTACAATTCACCCCTTTTCTTTCCTCTTGCTTACTTTTCCTCACTTACTCTGTGATCTGACCTGCTGGATCATTTATCATTCATGTTTACTTCACAATCCAACCCATCAGATCCTTTGTCATTTCAGTTTATGCTCAGTCTGATCCAACCTGGACTTCTTTTACTCCTTTCAGCCAGTTGGTCATTTTGGCTTATGCCTTCATCCAATTCAACTCAGACTTTCTTATTTTCTTTCCTTTGTTCTCCAAATATGGTAATTGGTCTGTGCACACCACAGACAAGTATATAAACCCCAGTTGTCTAGTCATGTACCCTAAGCTAGACTTACCTGGCAACTACCTTGTTTGCTCCTCACTCCCAAGCCTTGAGCTCCTTGTCCACTGGCTAGCACTCCTAGACTGGCAGTATCCTCATTGCCACAGGAAGACCCTTGGCCACCTTTGTCCTTGTCTCCTAAGGGTCTTCCTTAGGATAATGTTCTCCTACAACATTAGGAGTGATCATCATCTGCTAGGTCTACACTTGTCCCTACCTAGGCCAAGCATAACACAGAGTTTCTCCTTGGTAAAGAGCTTCAGTACCCTAGATAGGTACTGTGGTGTACAAAGATAAGATAGAGTTTAGTGGAGATTAGCTCAGATGAGGTAATAGAAGAAATGAAGTCAGGAGAACTCTTATTGAGTGAGTTATGGCATTGAGTATGTTACATGCTGTTTATATAGGTTACATAAAGAAGTTTGAACTCTAAACATGAGTCATGTTGAGTCAGATTAACTCAGATTGACTCACATGGAGTTAGTATGAGTCATAGTGATTTATAGGACTTATCATGAGTCATCATGACTCATAATTATTGTAGGACATTCCTGTATGTCATCATGCACAGCCTCATGACTCATATCAAGTCATGGTGAGTCATACTGAGTCAAAATGAGTCATCTTCTGAAAATCTCTAAGGGACTATTATGTCCATTAGGTTATGACATCTAATAGTGGAGTGTCATGGGTAGAGATAAAGATTCCTTGTTTAGAGAGATGATCAATGACCACCAGGATGACAGTGTAACTGTTGGAGGAGGGAAGGTGTTCAATGAAGTCCATGGAGATGGAGTTCCATGGACATTTTGGGATGGGGAGTTGTTTGAGGAGCCCATACAGACAGTGTTAGGGTAGCATCAGGAATCCCAGGTTTTAACTAAATGGTCTAACAGTCTAATTTTAGATGATTTAGACAATATTAAATATATAGTATGTTAGACAATTTAGATTATTGACTAACTGATATGCTTCTTCTATTTTACTATCAGTCTAACCTTCTAATGTCTAATATGTCTAAATTTAGATACAATTAGACAAATTTAGATGATTAGACATTGTCATATCCCATGTTCCCACTCTGGTCCTCCAGACCATCTCCACTCAGAACTCCAGTGTGATCTCACTACAGATGCACCTCATACATATCAGACTTACCTTTGTTTCCTCTTTTGTATATTCTCATTCTGTTTATGGTTACTCTATTACTCCTTTCCCCTTTCATCCTAGTTCCACTCATAGATTTCCTCTATGGCTATGTTTCCTATACACACACAGCTCTGGCTTTCTTGTATCCAGAGCACAGCTCCATAGTTCTTTGCTTACTCCTCTGATTACTGATCTCCTACTTACCAATCTCCATTACTAATCTGACCTCGGACTCTGTATATAAACTCTTGTACACTCCATTGTAGTTCTCTAGTTCATATATCAATAATAGTCACTTCACTTCTCATTCCATCAGATTCCATTCCAATCATCACCTCTGTCCTCTAAAATACTAGGACCCAGTTCATGCAAGGGCACAGTGTGCCAACTGCATCACTGAAGCTGAAGTCATTTCCCCTCCAATGACACCACCCCTTCATTTTGTCCCCCTTCACACCTTCAACTGACTGGAACAGAGCGGAGAAGACCAGACTTGACAGACATATGTAAAGCTAGATGTGTAGTATGTATAGCTGTTTTAGCTGTTTTAGACAATGTGGTTTCTAGACAATCTGATACTTAGATAGCTTAGTAGCTTACATCAGATGACTTACTATATAGCTAGTCAATTTAGATATTTAGATCCAATTAGATGATATATAAGCTAGTCATATAGTTGTTTATTAGTAATTTAGACACATTTAGAATGGTAGTTATTAGGGTTATTGAATCCTATTGGATGGGAGTTCAAAGCCAGTAACCAGGCTTAGCTCTATGGTAAGTCACTGTATATTGGGTCTAGAAATGAACACTATACCTTAGCTCTATGGTAAGTCACTAAGGTGAGTAAAGGAACACTATGGTGCGATGTAGCTATGATTACATAAGCTACTAAAAGCGGAATAACAGGAGATAAAACTCCAACAAGGGTTTGGTAAGTTAGACACATTAGACCATTTAATTGTTATATTAAATACTACTTTATGTACTTAGATGCTATTAGCTAATATGTTAGTTCAATTAAACTCTTAGATGATATGATATAGTTACTTTGATGCTGGATACCTAGTCCATTCAATCCCTATATCAAATACTACCTTATATACCTAGATGCTATTGGTTAATAAGTTGGTTCAGTGACTATGATTATTAATCTTGTAGATAATATAAAGTCTTAAGTAAAAATCATATTATACTTGTCAATATATTTAGATATTATGTTAATTAAGCATTTAGTTTATTAAGATAGCCTAGTTCAGTTGCTTTAATATTAATTAAAGGTTTTGTCAAATAGATTACTCAGTTACAACAGATATCTATCTAATTAAATGATCACAGTATATTAAACAATAATACAAATACACAAAGTAAATATAGGAGTGGCTCTGGGTGGTGCATCAATCAAGCCTGCATCATGGGTGTAGGGTGTACCAGGTCATGGTGTGAGCAGTTTGTTACATGGAATGCACCTTGAGAGTGTTGACTAAGACTTACTCAATGAGTAGGACACTCACGAAGAGGTATGACTCAGCTTGATGAGGAACGAGGGGTAATATATCCAAGGGGATGGACCAGGGACTATACACCTGAGAGAAGGTGGACTGAGGACAAAGGATGACAGGATGTCGGACTGAGGACAAAGGCACTGAGAGGTGACTCAAGAAGACACATATATTGCATAGATTGAGAATGAACTACATGAGTGCAATACTGCAGTTTAAATAGTAGAGAAACATGGAATCAATAGAAAGCAAAGGAAACTGATGGAAATCAGATGAAGAGTAATCAGGATGACAAGGTCTGATGGAAGTGAAAAATGAGTAAGTGAAGGTGACACATCAGGCCAGAGAAGGCATAAGCAATGAGGACTAAAGATAACGGACATAAGTCAGAGGACCACCCACGATAATAAGGAAGTGTTCATAAGTGTAGTAAAAGATACCAAAGATAGGGGAGCATGAAGGACAGTGGATGGATAGAGAAAAGACATGAGGAAACAAGCATACAACTGTAATATTACCCCCTTCATACACTTTAGCTCTGGGCTGAAGTACATTGACATTATGCTGGCAGAGGAGATGGTCCAGTGAAAATGGCAGTGGCTTGCTTGACTGTGTAATGCTCAAGTGGACAGTTGTCAATGATGTGACCAAGGCAATTGCAGCAGGGACAGATGTGGGAGGGACAAAAGCGGGGTCCATGTCCCCATCGCTGACAGGCAGAGCACTGAGTGGTAAAGCAACACTGAGTGGAATGGCTGTGGACTGATGACAGGAAGGACACTGGTAGTCATCACAATTGTCTCAGTAATGACCTAGATGATGACAGTGGTAGCAACAAGTGTTAGAGGTGGCAGGAAGGTGCACCAGAGGGGACTCAATGGTCTGTACATTGGAGGAGAGGATGGTACATCCATTGGTGAGGTAGTGGATTTGGATGTGCTCACATTTAGGGAACTTTAGTTGATTAGCTCTTCAACTGACTATTATTTTAGACATGTAATTCATAGACTAGTTAGATAGCTATATTTACTAGATAGTACATATATAATATATAGGTAATATACTATTTTATATATTGTTGTATATATTATTTGACATATAGAGCATTGACTGAAATCTGGTATTAGATAATCAAACCTTGTTAGATGTTAAGACATGTTGATATATTAACTGGAAATCTATATTAGACATTTAAATAATGCTAGAGATTTAAATATATAGATATTTAAACTATTATATTATATAGTATACTTGTTTGATTGAGACTAGAACATTCAGTCTTTTATAAAATCTACTCTTAGTAATTGAATAATTAGATAAATTAGTAGATGAGTTATCCAGTTTACTATATAATTATATACTTAGATAGCATTAG